>CBVK0103242171.1:0-25148 GCA_900067695.1 Picea abies
AGGCAAAAGATATGTGGAAATCCCTAAGTGACCTCTACCAAAACAAAAATGAAAATAGAGTGATGACTCTATGCAAGCAACTATGTCAAACCAAGATGGCCAAAGGTGAGGGTGTAATACCTTATCTTACTAGGATAACACAAATTAGAGATGAACTTGCAGCAGTAGGAGAAAAGACTGAAGATGTTGAGCTAGTGTGTATTTCACTAGATGGATTTACTAAGTCATGGGATGTTTTTGTCCGTGGTGTGGTAGCTCGAGAGAAGCTCCCTGATTGGAAGGGGTTGTGGGATGATTTTGTGTCAGAAGAGATTAGGATTGGTCAAGCAGGACCATCATCTTCAACTCATACAGAGGAGGAATAAGGCTTGGCCCTTACAGGGAAATCAAAGGGAAAAAAGAAGAGGAAATACGGAAAGAAAAACATTGACTTCTCAAAATTCGAGTTCTTCCAGTGTCACAAGATGGGTCACTTTTCATCACAGTGTCTAGAGAGAAAGAAGAATAAGCCATGGATGGCATCTTCAACAACAGTGGATGAGTTTTCCAAGTCATTTGAGGATGATTTTTTCTTCATAGTGTGTATGTCTAATACAGTTGTTTCAGACATGTGGTTTGTAGATTGTGGTGCATCTTGTCATATGATAAGGCACAAAGAGTGGCTTACTAGGCTACATGAGGGAAGCTTAAATATAGTCATAGAGTGAGGGGATGATAGGCGCTACAAGTCGCAAGGAGTTGGCACAGTCTCATTTCAAAGGGAGTCAGGGAAACCACTCTGTTTCAGTGATGTGTTATATGTTCCAGGGTTGACCAAGAACCTCATCTTAGTCTCTACTCTTGAGGATAAGGGATATGAGGTCACTTTCCATGAAGGAAATGTGTTCATCAAACCAAGTGGGTTAGGTGAGAATATGGACAAGATGATTGGGGTTTGAGAGGAGAAGGTCTACAGGTTACAAGTTCAGCCAGGGAGAGCATTAGCGATTTTCACCACAGATATAGGTGAGTTATGGCACAAGAGGATGGCACATTTTCATTTTTGTGCATTGAGGCATTTGAGGAAGGCAGTCAATGGATTTCCTAAGATCATAGTTGAGAGGCATGACCCTTGCAAGGGTTGTTCATTGGGAAAGTATGTCAGGAAACCCTTTCCATCTACTGAACAACAGTCCAAGGGAGTATTGGATCTGATACACTCTGATGTATGTGGGTCGATGAGTGTGGAGTAAGTGATTGGCTCCAAAAACTTTGTATTGTTTATTGATGACTACTCCAGGAAGACCTGGATTTACTTTTGAAAGACCAAGGATGAGGTCTTTGGGAGGTTTTAGGAGTTTAGAGCTCTGGTAGAAAACAAGACTGGGAGGAAGATTTGGGTATTAAGATTGGATAATGGGGGAGAGTACACCTCCAAGGAGTTCGAGGATTATTGCACAACAACAGGGATTAATAAGGAACTCACAATTCCTTACAATCCTCAACAGAATGGAGTGGTTGAAAGAAAGAACAGGATTGTGGTTGGAGCATCACGAGAAATTATTCATGATCAAGGACTACCATTGTTCTTATGGGCAGACGCAAGAAATGCTATAGTATATTTGCAGAATAAGAATCCCCACACAGTTTTGGGGAACCAGACACCTGAGGAGACATTTTTAGGTACTATGCCAAATGTGATTCATATTCGCATCTGGGGTAGTGTATGTTACTATCATGTTCCTTCAGAGAAGAAGACAAAGTTGGACTCTACAACGACAAAGGGGTTACTTGTTGGTTACAGTGAGGCTTCGAAAGCCTATAGGATTTATGTGCCTACAACAAGGAAGGTTATTGTGTGTAGAGATGTGCAATTTGAGGAGGAACATGCATTAAGGAGATCAAAGGATTTTCCAACAAGTGTATAGAACCAGCAAGGATAGAGAACAATATTCCAAGAGCAGGAGGCACAGATTCAGAAGACAGGATCACAGGAGTAGACACAGGATATAGGTGTTCAGAGGGAGACTATTGGACATGATCATTAGGAGATAGTTGATGAGGAGGAGGAGGAGCATGATGCATTTCCTCCATGGTAGATTACTAGGCCACAACCTAAGTGATACAAGCCGACAGTCAGTTATTCTAGGTTGGAAAGGATTCCAAAGAGGGACTTCAGATGAAGCAAACCACCAGAGAGACTTGGATATATGGAATTGATGACTCATCTCATTGATGTTGAGCCTTCTAGTTATGAGGATGTTGCATGAAATAAGGTGTGGCAAGAGGCCATGATGAAGGAATATGCCTCCATTATGAAAAATGATGTATGGGAGATATTTCTGAGGCCAAAGGATAAAAAGGTGATTGGATCCAAGTGGATCTACAAATTTAAGAATGAAATAGATGGAAGTGTGGAAAAGTACAAATATCTCTTCATGGCCAAGGGGTTTTCATAGTGAGAGAGAGTTGACTATGAGGAGACTTTCTCTCTTGTGGCTAGGTATTCTTCAATCTGATCAATCATTTCATTGGTAGTAGAAAAGGAATGGCACATTCATCAAATGGACGTGAAGACCACCTTCCTCAATGGATTTGTTGACGAGGAGGTATATGTTGAGCATCCTGAGGGATTTTAGGTTGGAAGTAGAGAGGCGCATGTGTGCATATTGAGGAGAGCTTTGTATTGGCTCAAGCAGGCTCCTCGGGCATGGTACTCTATGATTGACAACTACTTGAGGGAGATGGGATTCCAGTGGAGTGAGGCAAATTCGAACCTGTATTATCTTGCAAGGAAGGAGCCTCTTATACTGGTACTTTATGTAGATGACCCATTTCTCACTGGAGATTGGGAACTAATAGAATATTGCAAGGTCAACCTTGCAGAAGAATTTGAAATGAAAGACCTTGGATTGATGCACTATTTTCTAGGGTTGGAGGTTTGGCAGATGGATGGGCGCTTCTTCCTAGGAAAAGGGAAGTATACATTAGAGATTTTTTGCAAGTTTGAGATCACGGACTGTAGGCCCATGTCCACACCTCTGGTTACAAACTAGAGGAAGATTGATGTATCAGATTTGAAGACATTAGACCCCACCGTCTATTGTCAGTTGATTGGATCACTCATGTATTTGGTAAATACTCTGCCAGATATCAGATTTGCAGTAAACTCTTTGATTCAGTTCATGGTGGACCCTCGAAGAGTAAATTGGTTTGTTGTGAAGCATGTGCTTCGCTATCTTAGAGGGACAGTGGAGTATAGGCTATTGTATGAGCGCAGTGTTGGAGTGACATTAGAAGGTTTTATAGATGTTGATTGGGTAGGATGTGCAAAGGACAAGAAGAGTACTTCAGGTTGTTGCTTCAACATTGGATCGAGCATCATTTCCTGGTTTAGCAAGAAGAAGAGATCTATGGCATTGAGATCTGCTAAGGCAGAGTACATGGTAGCCAGTTTGGCAACTTGTGAGGCACTATGGTTAAGGAAGTTACTTTTGGGCTTGTTCAGGTAGGAGCTAGATGCTAATGTGCTTCACTATGAGAATCAGAGTTGCATCAAGCTATCTGAGAATCCTGTGTTTCATGATCATAGCAAGAACATCGATATTAGGTATCACTTCATCCAAGATTGTGTACAGAGAGGAACCGTGAGTCCTGATTACATATAGAATGATGAGCAGATGGAAAACATCTTTACCAAGGCACTCAGTAGACAGAAGTATGATGATTTCATAGATCAAATGGGGTTGAGAAAGAATCCCTTCCTCACTAATAGGGAGTGTTGATATTGTAGAAAGGAAGGTCTCCCATCATCATTACAACATCCTAGGATGATGAAGGAAAATGAAACTTAGGTTGAGTTGATTAATTAAATGATTTCCTAAGTCTAGCTTGGGAAAAGAATTGTTCATGTGTTATAATCTTCAATTGACTTTATTGGGTGCCTTTTATAAGGTTAAAGTGAAAAATAATTTAATTTGGGTGCCTTTCAATCCGAGCAGCTATTTAATTGGCAGCAGAAAAGGGTTGGTGCATTCATCAAATGGATGTAAAGACCACCTTCCTCAATGGAGTTTTTGAGGAGGAGGTATATGTTGAGTAGCCTAAGGTATTTGACATTGGTAGTAGAGAGATGCATGTGTGCATATAGAGGAGATATTTGTATGGGCTCAAGAAGGCACCTCGGGCATACAAGGTCAACCTTGCAACAGAATTCGAAATGAAAGACCTTGGATTGATTCACTATTTTCTAGGGTTGGAGGTTTGGCAGATGGATGGGCGCTTCTTCCTAGGACAGGGGAAGCCGAGATCTACACTCTTTCCCTACACGACGCTCTTCCGATCTCACCTTAGAGGGACAGTGGAGTATAGGCTATTGTATGAGCGCAGTGTTGGAGTGACATTAGAAGGTTTTATAGATGTTGATTGGGTAGGATGTGCAAAGGACAAGAAGAGTACTTCAGGTTGTTGCTTCAACATTGGATCGAGCATCATTTCCTGGTTTAGCAAGAAGAAGAGATCTATGGCATTGAGATCTGCTAAGGCAGAGTACATGGTAGCCAGTTTGGCAACTTGTGAGGCACTATGGTTAAGGAAGTTACTTTTGGGCTTGTTCAGGTAGGAGCTAGATGCTAATGTGCTTCACTATGAGAATCAGAGTTGCATCAAGCTATCTGAGAATCCTGTGTTTCATGATCATAGCAAGAACATCGATATTAGGTATCACTTCATCCAAGATTGTGTACAGAGAGGAACCGTGAGTCCTGATTACATATAGAATGATGAGCAGATGGAAAACATCTTTACCAAGGCACTCAGTAGACAGAAGTATGATGATTTCATAGATCAAATGGGGTTGAGAAAGAATCCCTTCCTCACTAATAGGGAGTGTTGATATTGTAGAAAGGAAGGTCTCCCATCATCATTACAACATCCTAGGATGATGAAGGAAAATGAAACTTAGGTTGAGTTGATTAATTAAATGATTTCCTAAGTCTAGCTTGGGAAAAGAATTGTTCATGTGTTATAATCTTCAATTGACTTTATTGGGTGCCTTTTATAAGGTTAAAGTGAAAAATAATTTAATTTGGGTGCCTTTCAATCCGAGCAGCTATTTAATTGGCAGCAGAAAAGGGTTGGTGCATTCATCAAATGGATGTAAAGACCACCTTCCTCAATGGAGTTTTTGAGGAGGAGGTATATGTTGAGTAGCCTAAGGTATTTGACATTGGTAGTAGAGAGATGCATGTGTGCATATAGAGGAGATATTTGTATGGGCTCAAGAAGGCACCTCGGGCATACAAGGTCAACCTTGCAACAGAATTCGAAATGAAAGACCTTGGATTGATTCACTATTTTCTAGGGTTGGAGGTTTGGCAGATGGATGGGCGCTTCTTCCTAGGACAGGGGAAGTATGCAGTAGAGATTTTGCACAGGTTAAGGATGATGGACTGTAGGCCCATGTCCACACCTCTGATTACAAACTAGATGAATATTGATGCATCAAATTAGAAGACAGTAGACCCCATTGTCTATTGTTAGTTGATTGGATTGCTCATATATTTGGTCAATACTCGGCGAGATATCAGCGTTGAAGTAAACTCTTTGAGTCAGTTCATGGTGGACCCTCGAAGAGTACATTGGATTGTTGTGAATCATGTGCTTCACTATCTTAGAGGGATAGTGGAGTACTAGCTATTGTATGAGCACAGTGGTGGAGTTACATTAACAGGTTTTACAGATGTTCATTGGGCAGGATGTGTAGAGGACGAGAAGAGTACTTCAAGTTGTTTCTTCAACATTGGATCGGGTATCATTTCCTAGTTCAACAAGAAGCAAATATTAGTGGCATTGATCTCTACTGAGGCAGAGTACACAGTAGTCAATTTTGTAGCTTGTGAGGCATTGTGGTTAAGGAAGTTACTTTTGGTCTTGTTCAGGCAGTGGCTAGAAGCTATTATGATTCACTGTGACAATATGAGTTGCATCAAGCTCTCTGAGAATCCAGTGTTTCATGATCGTAGCAAGCCCATCAATATCAGGTATCACTTCATCTAGATTATGTACAGATTGGAGTCATAGAGCTTGATTACATTGTAATACCCGTGCTTACTATATTTTGTAAATATAACTATAATTGGCCAAGAGACTATGGTAGACTAGATATGTGTGAATGTTGGATTTGATGAACCTTTTTGTTATAAAAGGTTAATATATGTATTTTATGTTATTAATAGAAAATGGATAGTGTTGCATAATTGTTGAAAGGGGTGTTTTCCAAGATAGACCATGGTGTTAAGAGAGAGATGGTGAGGGGAACCAGAAATGGTTGAGATGACCTCCCACCAAATGAGTACCTTACTAGATTTAATGGCTCAGACCCAAAATCATCCTCTGACCCAGAAATGAATTACAAGTCAGACTGGTAGTTAAAAGAGTCCTCCTCAAGAGTTAATGAGGATATGAGGAAGAGTATCGACCTGCAATAATTCCATACATGACCATGAGATGGGGATTTAGACCCACGCAACCTTGATGAGGAATCCAAGAAAAGAGGTAATTTGTGGGGAGAGGAAGATCCGTGATAGTACAGAGTCAAAAGACCAATCTCGAGAAGAGAAAAGAGTGCTTGCATCTATTTGGTTCAAGGAAGAACTGGGAAATAAGCTTGTTCTTGGTGGAAGAAGCTATTGGCAGGGTTTCATTTCAGGATGATAAATGGGGATGACGAGTGACTGTGAAAGTACTCATGAAAACCTCCTTGCTTGGTATAGATAAAACTCGTTGCCAAGATCCTGTGGGAGGAGGAGAGTAACCTCTGTCCCCGACTGTCATTGAGAAAGAAGAAAGAGTCCCTCTCAGAGCATCATGGTCTAGCTCAGGGGTGGCCAGCAGTAAATCCGTTCAGGAGAGGTTGTGCCTATGGTTGGGTGGAAACAGGCACCCCTTTCAACAATCACTTCATGAATTTTGGTTTTCTGATAAGTATTATCATACTTTGTGTATTGAAATGGAAATAATGATTGAATATATTTATGTCTATGACTGATTTATGCATTGAATGATTAAGGTATAAATATGTATTGTCTCCCTATGAACTGATGATTATGAATGGTCTTCTGCTTGCCTCAGCTTAGAATCTAGAGAGCTATGGGATGTAAATCTGCAAGAATGTTGAGGAAGGGTTTATTGGGATTCTTAATTCTTGTCAATATTTGGAATCTACCTTCGTAGGAATACTAAGTTCAAACCATACAGAAGGAGGGCACCTCCTTCATACCTTTCACCCGCATGACCAACTACTCATGCCCATGTCCTTAACCAACTCACGGCTAAGATATTAGCGTGTAGCCCACAAGAGTTTTCATAGGACCCATGTGACCAAGGTCTGGGAAACCTGCGCTAGGCTCGAAAGGAGATAAGTCTTTCTGTCTTCAGAACTGCAGGAGTTCGGAGCTTTGGAATATTAAAACCTTACCATTTGTAAATTAGCCGAAGGAAACTGGTTGTTACAGTTACCCACAAGGTTGACTGGCACCTAACAATTTCCCTAACCATGGTAGATAGGCTTGTCCCACTGTTAAACCTTGATCCATGTACCAATCATGAAGTAATGTGAGCCACATATCAACGAGTATTTGGGAGTCCCCTTGGTAAGTTCAGTGAAGTCCTACTTCGGGAGAATAGAGATGTGTTAGCACCGAACTCCCCGAATGTTGGAGTTACGAAGTGATGAGAATTCTAGATCTAGGGAGTTCGTTAAGAACCCCTCTTAACCATCTGATCATCCAGTGGAGGGACCTGTGTATGGTACTTTGGTGAAGTCCTTCTTTGGGAGAGAGGAGCGGCTATAACACTGAAACCCCCAAAGGTCGGAGCTGTGAACTGACGAGGACTATAGATCTAGGGACCCTTCGGGATCTCCCCTGATCGTTAGAAATAGACCATGGTTAGCTCGGTGCTAACCACTCCAGGAGAAAGGAGGAAGTCACACCATGGATCCCTCGAAAGCCGAAGTTATAAAGTAACGGAGGTCATAGATCTAGGGGTTACGAGGACACACCTTGACCGTAAGATCGAAGGGCTTAGAATGCTATCAATATGGGGTGACGTGGCACGTTGACATCACCCAGGGTGATGTGGACCCACGTTTTACATGCCACATGTCATCTAGATTCGTACGTTTTGCAGACTCTATGTGTCCATTAAAATGTGACTCGTGTCACCCACTGTAGAGGCCACATGTCATCTCTTCCTTGTCACGTGTCACCCCTGGCACTTACCTGTTTGGTCCATTTAGTGGGAGGAGTATTCGAGACCCACCTGTACTTGCCTTCGCATCTAGTACATCACCACGTGTGAGGGTGGATCCTTTGGGAGTCCAGGACTTTGGGACTCTGGAGGTTTGGAATGTAGTGTTGAGGGTAAGTTGGAAGGCTCGAAGGTCAGAGCCACGTGGAAAAATTTTGAGCTCCTTTGGGAGTTCAGGAATTCGGGACTCCAGGGGATAAACATGTAGAAAGGGGAAGGGACTTTCAATGCCGAAGAATTGAACATCAAACTTCCCTCTAGCTCATGTGTTAAATGAAGAAAATGTCTCGTTGTTGGATTGGACAGTGGATGGACCTTCCCTTTGGTAGGTAGGAACCTAGAGATGGTACGAACAAGATGGACCCACGAGGGTGCCATGTGGCCCTCAACTAATATCGCCTAAAGAACTTCGGGAGCCCATAACTTGCAATCCAGAGGTCGGATTAGAGCCCGATAGCAGTCGTTAGAAAGATACGGGTGAGTAGAAGAGGATGAAGACCTCGGGCAAGGGATTTGATATTATTAGATTAAGAAAAATTTTGATTCCCCATCCCTACAAAAGGGTACTTAGGGGTTGGGTGTGTTACAAATTGGTATCAGAGCATGGTTACAACACTTGGCCTACTTGGGCTCATGAACGAATCACATAAAAACCTTGTTAGAGAAATTTTAGGGGTGACACATTATCTTAACCCATTCCTAAGAGGCTTATTTAAACTGCTACTGAAGATAGGAATGAAACTTTTTGTTGTTGTATGTGTTTTGAAAAAAAATTGAAGTGTGTGTTGTTCGTAAAACTAGGAGATCATTAACTAATAGAAAATTTGTTATCAACAATCAAGCAGTCAGTGGACCGTAGGAAAACTATAGCATAAAGGATGGTGACACACCATGAATTGGGTGAAATCTCCCACAGTAGAGAGGAAGAATCTGATGAAAGGAGGGTGGTGGAAACCCCTCCAGATTTGGTCGAAACTATAAGAATCCTCATGGAAAAATTACAAAGTCGTAAGGATGACAATGAAAGGTTGATAAAAGAGCAGGAAAAGCAAACTGAAATTAATGCAGTTCTACTACAGAGCTTATCAGATATACAAAGGTAGCTGCAAAATGGACCAGTAGCCAGTCATGTGGACAGACATCATACTAAGAAAACTCAGAGTCCAACTGAGATACGAAATAATGGCCTTGAAAGTGGCCACGCAAGGAGGAGCACCTCCACGAATTCCCAACATGGAGCCAAGAGACACTCATCGGAAGAATCCTCTGGTGAGGAAACTAACAACTCCAAGGAATCTTCTAGTAGAAAAACTAGGTCGCATTCCAAAAGGAAAAGAAAGCAGAGGAAATGTTCCTAGAGCCATGACCTTGAAGAGTTCAAGAAATCCAAACCACCCACTTTCGATGGATAAATTAAGAAGGGGGAACAAGCATAAGTTTGGCTACTTGGCTTGAAGAAGTACTTTAGAGTCCATGACTACTCTGAAAATTTAAAGTTCGAATAGCCATTTTTAACCTGAATGGAAAGGCCTCCATTTGGTGGGAGGACCTTTGGAATGTGAAAGGAATCCATGAGAATGACTTGTCATGGAAACAATTTGAGAAATACTTCAAGAAGAAGTATCTGTCAGATAAATACTTTGATGGGAAGACCAAGGAATTCTATGAACTCAAGTTGGGACAACTCACAATAGATGAATATATCATTAAATTTCTTGAGCTAATAAGATATGTTCCCTACATAAAGGATGAAAAGGTAAATATGCAACTATTTATTAGTGGACTTCCTTAGTCCTTCCGAGACATAATTGAATTTGATGAGCCAAAGACCTTAGAAGACACTATCTGGAAGGCAAGGTATTGTTATGAGAAATTCAAGAATAAGACAGAACCTCATAAGGATTGGAAGAAGAAAAGTAGTTCAGGATTCAAGAAGAAGGGTTTCAAACCCTCAATATTCAAGAACCATGGAAAAGGTTCTAAGATGAGCCTTCCTACTAAAAGTGTATATCAGAAAAATTTCTCCTCTCAGAGTGGAAACAAACCCTTTGGAGAAGCCTCGGGTAAGACTGATAACACAAAGAGAGAACCCTTGAAATGTTGGGGTTGTGGAGAAGAACATTTGTTGAGGGATTGCCCATACAGGCAACAAAACAATAGGAGGGTCTACAACATCCAAGAGGATATCACAGTCAATGATGTGGCTAGGAACATCCCACAAATTTATGCAGCCTTGGATAATAGACAAGTCGACCACCAAGCTTTAGTGGTGGAGATGGAAGGTATGATTGCCAACCATCTAGTTTCCATTTTAACTGACCCTGGTTCTAATTTGAGTTATGTTGCCCCTCAAACTGTTGAGAAATGTAAATTTCAACAAGTTAAACATGTTAAATCATGGTTGGTACAACTAGCCACTAGAACCAAAAGAAAAGTACCATAGGTCATACCAACATGCCAATTCATTATGAGTGTATTACCCACCCAAGCAACTTTAAACATACTCCCTTTAGGATCTTATGACATGTTGATCGGCATGGACTAGTTGGCTTCCCATAAAACCAAGTTGGATTTTTACAATAAAACTTTGGAGTGTGAAGATGAAGAAGGGAGAAAGGTAACCCTACAAGGGATTCAAAAGCCTATCTCAGTGAGACAAATATCAACCCTTCAAGTGAAAAAGTATTGCAGAAAAGGATGTCCTTTGTATGCAATACAAGTGATGGACTCTTTTGAGAACAACAAACCAATCCTAGAATACCATCCCATATTAAGAGAGTATAAATATGTGTTCCCCAAAGAGGTACCAGGTATACCTCCAAGAAGAGATATTGACTCTTCAATAGAACTTGCACCAGGAGCGGTGCTAGTGTCTAGAACACCCTACAGAATGAGTACACTGAAGTTGGTTGAGATCAAGCTACAACTAAAGGAAATGATGGACAAAGGATACATTCAGCCTAGTGTGTCTCCATGGGGAGCACCAACTTTGTTTGTGAAAACTAAGGATGGAACACTTAGGTTGTGCCTAGACTATAGGCAACTCAATAAGATGATCATAAAGAATAAGTATCCCTTGCTAAGGATCGATGACTTGTTTGACCAATTAAGGGGTGCTACAATTTTCTCCAAGATTGACTTGAGGTATGGTTACCATCAGGTCTGAATTAAGGATGAAGACATCCACAAAATAGCCTTTAGGACAATATATGGTCATTATGAATTTGTTCTTGTGCCATTTGGGTTAACCAATGCACCAGTCACTTTTATGTGCTTAATGAATAATGTACTCAGTAAGTTATTAGACATATTTGTATCAGTTTTCATTGATGATATCTGAATCTATTCCACAAATAGGGAAGAGCATGAAGAACATCCTAAGCTAGTATTTCAAGTGCTAAGAGAACATCATATCTATGCTAAGTTTAGTAAGTGTGACTTTTTCCAGAAACAAGTCCATTACTTAGGCCATGTTATTTATGAAGAAGGGGTGGCAGTTGATCCTGGCAAGATCAAATCCATTATGGATTGGCCTAATCCAAAGGATGTATCTGATATAAGATCCTTTATGGGCCTAGAAGGATACTATAGGAGGTTCATAAAAGGATTTTCCAATATTGGTTTCCCAATCACTTCCCTTCAAAAAAAGGGAGTTAAATTCATTTGCACATCAGAATGTGAAGAGATATTCCTAGAGATGAAATGTCTTCTAACCAATGCACCTATGTTGAATATTGCAGATCGAAACAAGGACTTCCTTGTGTGTACAGATGCCTGCAAGGAAGGACTCGGAGGAGTCCTTATGCAAGAAGAACATGTAATTTGCTACAAATCCAGAAAATTGAATGAGCATTAAATCAATTATGTGACCCATGATCTAGAATTGGTTGCCATAGTGCATGCTTTAAAAATGTGGAGGCATTACCTCCTAGGTAGGAGATTTGTACTTATGACAAACCATAGTGGGTTGATTTATTTGTTTGATCAACCAAAACTCAATGTTAGACAAGCTAGATGGATGGCTCTCCTTAGTGAGTTTGATTTTGAAATCAAACATATCAAAGGAAAAGAAAATAGGGTGGTTGATTCCCTTAGCAGAAGTGAAAAAGTGATTCACCTGGCAGTTGTAAGCACCTATGAAATGGATGTCAGGGAGAGAGTCAAGAGTGCACAAGAAACAAATGCATTTTTCGAGACTGTAAAATCGTACTTAGAACAAGAGCCCACATGGTTGAAGTATGAAGGTTATCAATTTTTGAATGATGATCTGCTAACTTACAAAGGTAGGTTGTATATTTCGAATTGTGATGACTTGAAGAGGTTCATGATGGATGAACTACAAAAAAGACCATATATTGGTCATCTTGGTTATCAAAAGATGATCACAGCCACTAGGAAACTGTTTTATTGGCCAGAACTTAAGAACGACATAGTTGATTACTTAGTTAAATGTCTAGAATGTCAGCAGGTTAAGGAAGAACACCAACATCTAGCAGGGTTGTTGCGGCCCCTACCAATCCCAGAATGGAAATGGGAAACCATCTCCATGGATTTCATCACAAGATTACCAAAATTATCCAAACAAAATGATGCCATCATGGTAGTTGTGGAAAAATTGACAAAGGTTTCTCACTTCATTCTCATCAAGTCAACTTGCAAGGAAATAGATATTGCTAGTATTTTCATGAATAAATATTTAGGCTACATGGCATGCCTAAGGAGATCATATCTGATAGAGATACTAAATTTACTTCAAGCTTTTGGAAATATTTTTTTGTTGGTTTTGAAACTAAATTGCTATTTAGCACAACCTATCACCCTCAAACTAATGGACAGAAAAAGAGGGTAAACCAAGTGTTAGAGGACATGTTAAGGATGCATGTAATGCATTAGCCTAAAAAGTGTGAAGACTACCTACCACTGGTAGAGTTTTCCTAAAACAATGGCTATCAAGAGTCATTGAAGATGAGCCCTTTTGAGGCCCTCTATGGTAGACAATGCAAGATTTCAATCAGTTGAGATAACCCAGTAGACATAATTACAATTGGGCCAGATATGCTGAAAGAAATGGAAGAACAAGTAATTCAGATAAAGAAGAATCTTAAAGTGGCCCAGGATAGACAGAAAATGTATGTAGACAGAAATAGGACTCCTAGAGAGTTCAAAACAAGGGATCATGTGTATCTCTAAGTTAGACCCAGTACAACCTCCTTGAGGATGGGAACTTGTGCTAAGTTGGCACCTTGGTATTGTGGACCCTTTGAAATTTTGGACAGAGTGGGACCAGTAGCATATAGATTAGTGCTTCCTCCTATAGTGAAAGCACATAATGTTTTCCATGTTTCGTTATTGAAGAAATATGTACATGATTATAATCATATAATTGAATGGTCTTGATTCATATGGAAACAGAGGAAGAATTCCTTCTAGAACCAAAATGCATAATAGATAGGAAGGAAACCGCACTCAGGAACAGAACCATTGCACAGGTCAAAGTGTAGTGGAAACACTTTGGTCCATATGAAGCTACATGGGAAATGGAAGATGCCATGCAACATGCATATCCATTTTTTTTTTCTATACATACATAGCACAATGGCAGGTAGAACATTGAGGTCGATGTTCCTTTAAGGGGGAGGGGATTGTAATACCCATGTTTCCCCTAGTTTGTAAATATAACTATAACTGACCAAGAAACTATGGCAGACTAGATATGTGTGAATGTTGGATTTGATGAACCTTTTTGTTATAAAAGATCAATATATGTATTTTATGTTATTAATAGAAAATGGATAGTGTTGCATAATTGTTGAAAGGGGGGTTTTCCAAGATAGACCATGGTGCTATGAGAGAGATGGTGAGGGGAACCAGAAATGGTTGAGATGACCTCCCACCAAACGAGTACCTTACTGGATTTAATGGCTCGGACCCATAATCGTCCTTTGACCGAGAAATGAATTACCAGTCAGATCGGTAGCTAAAAGAGTCCTCCTTAAGAGTTAATGAGGAGATGGGGAAAAGTACCCATCTGCAAGACTTCTAGACCTAACCACGAGATGGGGATTTGGACCCACACAACCTTGATGAGGAAGCCAAGAAAAGGGGTAATTTGTGGGGAGAGGAAGATCTGTGAGAGTGCAGAGTCGAAAGACCAATATCGAGAAGAGAAAAGAGTGCTTGCAGCTCTCCGGTTCAAGGAAGAACTGGGAAATAAGCTCGTTCTTGGCGAAAGAAGCTATTGGCAGGGTTTTATTTTGGGCTAATAAACGGGGCTGACGAGTGACTATGGAAGTACTCGTGCAGACCTCCTTGCTTGGTACAGAGAAAACCCGTTGCCAAGATCCTGTGGGAGGAGGAGGGCAACCTTCATCCCCAACTGTCACTGAGCAAGAAGAAAGAGTCCCTCTCAGAGAATCATGGTCTAGCTCAGGGGTGGCTAGCAGTAAATTCATTCAAGATTGGTTGTGCCTATGGTTAGATGGAAACATGCACCCCTTTCAGCAATCGCTTCATGAATTATGGTTTTTTGATAAGTATTTTCATACTCTATGCATTGAAATGGAAATAGTGATTGAATATATTTATGTGTCTATGACTAAGTTTTGTATTGAATGATTAAGGTAGAAATATGTATTGTCTCCCTATGAACCCATGCTTTTGAATGGTATTTTTCTTGCCTCAGCTTACTATCTAGAGAGATATAGGATGTAATTCTGCAAGAATGTCAGGGAAGGATTTACTGGGATACTTAAGTCCTACCGACCTATATAATATACCTTCACGGGAATACTAAGTTCAAACCCTACAGAAGGAGGGTCCCTCCTTCAGACCTTTCAATTGTGTGACCAAGAGCTCATGCCCATGTTCTTAACCAACTCACGACTAATAGATTAGTGTGTATCCCATGAGAGTTTTCGAAGGACCCATGTGACCAAGGTCTGGGAAACATGCACTAGGTATGAAAGGATCTAAGACTTTCTAGCTTCGGAACTCTGGGAGTATGGAGCTTTGGAATGTTATGACCTTACCATTTGTAAACTGATAGAAGGAAACCAGTTGTTACGATTACCCACGAGGTTGATCGACACCTAGTGATTTCCCTAACCATGGAAGATAGACATGTCCCATCGTTAAACTCCGATCCATCTACCAATCACAAAGTAACGTGAGTCGCAGATCCATGGGTATTCAGAAGTTCCCTTGGCCATTGGATCTACATCAAGGTAAGTTCAGTGAATTCCTACTTCAAGTGAACAAAGACGTGATAGCATCGAAATCCCTGAACGCTGGAGTTACGAAGTGATGAGAGCCATGGATCTGGGGAGTTCTTTAAGAACCCCTCTTAATCATCCAATCATCCAATGGAGGGACCCACGTATGGTACTTCAGAGAAGTCATGCTTCGGGAGAGAGGAGCGGCTATAAAACTAAAACCCTCGAAAGTCGGAGCTGGGAAGTGATGAGGACTGTAGATCTAGGGACCCTTCAGGATCTCCCCTAACCGTTAGAACTAGACCATGGTCAGCCCGACGCTGACCACTTCGGGAGAAAGGAGGAAGTCACACCACGGATCCCCCGAACACCGAAGTTACGAAGTAACAGAGGTCATAGATCCAGGGGTTAGAAGGACACACCTTGATCATGAGATCAAAGGGATTGGAAGGATATCATTCTGGGGCGACGTGGCACGTTGATGTCACCCAGGGTGATGTGGACCCATGTTTTATGTGCCACGTGTCACCTAGATTCGTACATTTCACAGACCCTATGTACCCATTAAAACATGACTGGTGTCACCCATTGTACGAGCAATGTGTCATCTCTGCCTTGCCACGTGTCACCCCTGTCACTTACCTATTTGGTCTACATGTTTTTTCCATTTGGTGGAAGGAGTATTCGGGACCCACCTATACTTTCCTCTGCATCTAGTACGTCACCATGTGCGAGGGTGGACCCTTTGGGAGTCTAGAACTTTGGGACTCCATAGATTTGGAATGCAATGTCAAGGGTAAGTTGGAAGGCTTGAAGGCTAGAGCCATGTGGCGATATTTTAGGCTCCTTCGGGAGTTCAGGAATTCAAGACTCCAGAGGATAGACGTGCATAAAGGGGAAGGGACGATCAGTGTCGAAGCGTTGAACGTCGAACTTCCTTCTAGCTCATTTTTTAAATGAATACCATGTCTCGTCATTGGATTGGATGGTGTATGGACCTTCCTTGTAGGAGGTAGGAACCTAGAGATGCTACGAATGAGATGGACCCACGAGGGTGCCACGTGGCCCTCCACTAATAACGCACGAAGAACTTCGGGAGGCCATAACTTCGAAGCCAGAGGTCAGATTAGATCCTGGTAGCAGTCGTTAGAAAGATACAGGTGAGTAGAATATGATGAAGACCTCGGGCAAGGGATTTGATATTATTAGAGTAAGCAAAATTTTGATGCCCCATCCCTAGAAAAGGTTACTTAGGGTTCGGGTGTGTTACATACATATAGACTAATGAGCAAATGGTAGACATCTTTAACAAGGCACTAAGCAAATAGAAGTTTGAGAATTTCAGAGATCAGATGGGGTTGAGAAAGAATCCCTTCCTCACTAAGAGGGAGTGTTGAGATTGTAGCACAAAAGGTCTTCCATCATCATTACATCGTCCTAGGATGATGGAGAACAATGAAACTTAGACTGAGTTGATTAATTAAATGATTTCCTAAGTCTAACTTAGGAAAATAACCATTGATGTGTTATTATATTCAGTTGACTTTATTGGGTTCCTTTTCTAAGGTTAAAGTGAAAAATGATTTAAATTGTGGTCTTTTAATCTTGACCATTGATCTCATCTTGATGGAGAGAGAAGATCTCAACCCTCCATCACTTTGAAGATTAGGGTTTCACTCACTCAACTAAGTATATTAGTAGATCGACTTGGCTAGCAGGCGCACTTTAGCAAGAGGATTCGATTTCTGAGAGAGATTGAATTATAGGTTTGTTGGGAGAGATTTTGCAGGGGGACTGAGGAGACATTCGCAGGTGAATCTACTCATTTCTTCACCAAATTGCAGAGGCATTCTTCAGATCTGACAGGGTCGAGTTAGAGTGATCCAGAAGGGTCATACGAGTACGCAGAGGCTCACCATTTCTGCTTTTGTTTCATTCTGGGAGGTTGATTGAAGGGTTTTAGGGAGTTCGTACGATTCTGTTGAGGAGGGTTTGTCGAGATTGATCAACTACTGGTTGAGGCCGATTTTCCATTGTAAGAGATCTCTATATTTTCCTGCATATTAATAAAAATACACAAATCTGCTGCATCTGTTTTCCCATCTTGGGTTTTTCCGAGGATGATTGTCCAAAAAAAAGTGTGTACAAGTGATTGGGATTGTTGTTATTCTTTACTATTTAATTCCTAGTTATTATTTATGATGTGCATATTATTTATTTAAAGAGAAAACCTAGAAAATTTGGTTATTTAATTGAAAAGTGAACTAAGTTTTAGAAATTTCACATGTTATTAGTGTTGGAGAGGAAAAGGAAATGGAATCTTATCAGATCTGAACATATTTGAAGTAAATCATACATATCTAAGCACAAATCTAGGCAGTCGTAAGATTTCTGCAGCAAGGGTTTGGAGATTAAGGGTTTGAATGAAATGGCCATGAGTTTGAGGGCGAAAGACAAGTTACAAGGGGATGAGAATTACCCCACCTATAAGGAAAGGATCACAATCATATTGGAAGTCAATGATGTGTCAGAGCATGTCAGTGACAAGGCAACAACTCCCAGAGGTGCAGTTGAATTGGTCATCTATAAGAAAGGTGAGGCTAAGGCCAAGAGCTTATTCTTGATGGGATAAAGGACCATGTCATCCCACATATCTCTGGAAAAGCTGAGGAAAAATATATATGGAAAGCCCTAAGTGACCTTTGCCAAAACAAAAATGAAAACAGAGTGATGGCTCTACACAATGCTATATAGGGGGAATTATAGTGTCTTGGCCCATTTTAGTGTTAAACCTTATTGCACTAACAATGCTATATAGGAGGAATTATAGTGGATGCAACTCTCTGTAGGAGTTGCAACTCTTGTACAAGTGTTGCAACTTCGAGCATGACACAACTGCTACAAATCTGAATGCGACCTTTGTTGTTGCAACTCCAACACATAATTTGCCAACACATCAGTCAGCATTATAGTCATTGGTCAGAGATCGCTCCTCACATAGAAATTTGATAGTAGGCAAGTGGACAACCAAAATAGAGATTAGTTCGGCTATCAAATATCGCCTAGCTAATCCAAGTTAACATATGCCTGCTCTTTTCTAAAAATCGACAATATCAATGTAAACAGATGAATAATCTTATTCTCATGGTTTTCCATCCATCTCCTTGTTTTATTTAGACATTGAATGTATTGTATAAAACCACAACTTTGCTTGAGCTCAGGGAATGATTATGGCAATAGCATACGACTATATTGTAAAACTTAAGACTTCAGTGATAAAATTTCCTTCTCTCCTCTTGTTCACGTGATGATGTGTTGAGTGTTTCTGTGATTTTGATTTTGTAGCATAGTGCCTTGTCTAAGGGGGTAGGGACCCCTCCTTAGTCAAGTATTTCCTGTACATTAAAAGTAGGATTAACATTTCATTGTTTTTCATTTAGTTCTGTAGTTATTTCATCTCCTTATATTACTGTAGTTTCGTATTTGGTAAACAGTTAATTGCAATTCTTGTGTGGTCAATATTTAGTTTCTTTGTGTTGTGGATTCTTCAATCATAAGTTGTAATTCGTTGTTGATTCGATCTCTATAATTTTGTAATCGCATACATAGTTACAACTCTCATTGTTGCGACTCATGTTGTTGTGACTTTTGTGTTGCAGCGTTGTTGTTGCAGCTCCTCTTGCAACATTACTTTATTTTTCTTTCTTTCAGATTCATGACAACTTTGTTCTTCAACTGTTTGGGATTGATATTCTATTGATTTTACAAATTTTCATTGAATGTACAAACACATAATTGTTACAACAAGTCAAGATCATCATCATACTTGAGAAATGTTGAAATATTATAACTGCAAAGAGTATTCTATTTATTATTGAGTTATTATTCATTATATCAATCCCCTTTTGTGGATTGATCATGTTGAGCATTGTAATTGACCAAATCCCCTTTTGTGGATTGGTCAAACCCTAAATATATTATGCAAATTGAGAAGTCGGCCCCTAGGCTAATTAAAGTGGTTTTCACCACTAAGAAGACAAGTCGGCTCTGCCCAGTGAAGAGACACCTTTCCAGCACCTGCTAGTTTGTATAAATAAAGGAAGCCAGTGCCTCATTTGTTCACTCACTCATTCAATCATCCAGAGCACAAGTTTGGTAGCTACAGTTGGGAGAAGAAGGAAGAGAGAGGCCCATTGATCAGTGGAGGATATTCTCTAGTGTTTGGTTTATTGTCTTGGCATTGTATTGGCTAGGAAGTTTTTGTTGGGTTTTATTCCCCATGAGGGTTTCCCAAGATAAATGTTGTGTATCTTGTCATTTTGTTTCTCTCAATAATCTTATATATGCTATGGTTATCTAGTAAATTGAAAAGAAACCTAATAATAGATTAAAAATTAACATGGTATCAGAGCTAAGTTGAAGAGAGCATCTTTCACTAGATAAAGAAAAACGTCATTGTTGTCATACAAGAAATTTAGGGCTTTTTTATTGAAGAGGAATTTCAGCCAAAAATCATCTAGAAAAGTGTGGCCTAGCCTAGGGAACTCTTTGGAACCTTCAGCGCACTTTTTTCAATGGATAGAACTCCTAGAAAGTGAAACCCTAGTTTTCACTGGTACCAGAAAACCAGGAAACCAGAACCAGTACTAGAAGTACCAGTCCAGAATTTCGCTGGTCAAGTTTGAAGGGGAAAAATTTGGATTTTTTGAAATCCAACTACATGAGGCTACTCTCCTTAGCCAAGCATACCTCCTGGTAAGTTCAAAATTAAATTCTGAGCATTTTCAATTTTTGGTCATTTTCCTAGCTCTAGGTAAAAATGTCTACAAGCACTAAGCTTGTTGACAAGCTAGAAGGTGTGGAAACCTTTCGTGCCTGGAAGTATAGGATTGCACTCATTCTTGAAGAGAATGACCTAGCAATATTCATTAAAGAAGATGTGATAGAACCTACCGATGTTGAAGCTAAAGAAAAACACCAAAAGGACATAGTTAGGGCCAAAAGAATCATTGCAGATTCTATTAAAGATCACTTGATTCCTCAAGTGGCTTCAAAGAAGACTCCAAAAAAAATATTTGATTCCCTAACCAAATTGTATGAAGGAAAGAACATCAATCGAAAGATGAATCTAAGAACTCAACTCAAAAGTACAAGAATGCAGAAAGGATAAACAATTTAGAATTATTTTTGTAGAATATCACAATTCAAAGAACATCTAGAAGAAATTGATGATACTATAGATGAAGATGAACTTATAATGACAACCCTTGATGGTATCACAAGACCTTGGGATGCATTCATCCAAACTATTTGTTCCAGAAAGGAGAAATTAAACTTTGATAGTCTTTGGGAAGAATGTGTTTAAGAAGAAGCAAGAGTAGCTAACTGAGAAGAATTACTATCAAGAGATGAAGATCAAGACCTAGATACTCATACTAAAGGAGGAAGAAAGAGGTATTTCTTCCAGAAAGAAACTCATAAGGAGTCTCACCCCCAAAACAAATTCATAAATAAATAATCTCACCCTCCAAGGAGATTCTAGAAGTTTCAGAAAGGTCAAAGAAGAGAAAAAGATTTATCATCCTACCAATGTTGCCATTGTGACAAGATAGTACATATTGCTAAGAATTGTCTAGCTAGATGAGAAGAATACAAGAAGAGAAACAAGAGGCACCATGCCCACACAGTTGAAGATGAAGATCCACCCACAAAGATGATAAAAGAACAGATTGAAGACTATGTCTTAATCTCTGCCCTCTCAGGATCAGTGTCACTAGTGAGGACACTTGGCTCATACATAGTGGTGATTCCAAGCACATGGTTGGTCAAAGAGGCATCCTCTCTTTCCTTACAGAAAATAATTTTCCCCAGAAATTTACACTTGGAGATGATTATCAATGCTATCAAAGGAATAGGAGAATCAAATTACAAACTTGATTCAGGGACCCCAATGAAAATGAAGGATGTACTATATGTACCAGGTTTGATGAAGAACTTACTTTCTATGTCAGATTTAGAGAAGAAAGGATTCATATTTGCATTCAATGGAGAATTTATTATGTGGCCCAAATGAAAAACCATGGAAGAAGCAATTGTTATTGGAAAAGAAGAAGGTGGCTTGTATTGTTGATGATTGCAACTACGTGAGACATTCTCCAGCTTACAAAATTGAGAGAAAGCCCCTGAGATGGGTATGTGGTTCCTATTTGAGATAGATCATGAACGTAGAGATGGTCTCCTCCTTACAGAGAGTTGAGAAGAACTCCAAATGATTCTCCTGTGTAATGCAATGAGAAAGGAGATCTGCAGAGTTGGACGATCCTAGTGGTTGAGCACTAGTGAAGAAGTGGTTCTTCTGTGTAATGCAGTGAAACAGAGATATGGACATCCTTATGGATGTGCTCCTAGTGGATGAGCAATAGTGGGTGTATAATATCCCTTGTTATATTGTTCAAGAGTCAGACCTTCCTATAACCCTAATTGTAATGTAAAGGGTATAGGTCGGCCCCACCTTAATGTGATTAATAATAAATGTAAAAGATAATTAATCTGGTTAATATTGATTATAATGTGACTTAGAAAGGTCGACCTTGTTGTGCCAATAGACACTTTTTTTGATAGGATAAGTCTAATATAAGTAAAGGTAGATTCCCCATTGTGGAATCATATCTTTCACATGAGTTTGGAAATTTCAGCAAGTACACCTTCTTGGGAAAAGTGTGCACCTCTCTTAGGCGCTAGTCTTCTATGGTTTGAGAACCCTCATGTGTGCTAATTTTTATTGGTGGTGAAGGTATTTCTCTTGAATAATATAGAAAAGGATTTGGCTGGGTTTTCTTCCCTTGTTGAGAAGGGTTTCCCAGGATACTTCGAGTGTTCTTGTGCATCGTGTTTCTTCTTGTGATCTTGGTTGCTACAACATTATTGTTTATGGTTAAGACAAATGAAAAATTGGAATGAACTACATGCTTAACCTAACTTATTGAAAAATCAACATGGTATCAAATCATAGGTCTTGAATATCCCATTGCACAAACATTTTCCATCCATCCTCTCTCACTTCTGCAAAAATCGTACGACCCTCCTAGGGTTCCCATAAAATCTTTAAGACCTACTCTTCTGAGGGTTTCCACCACTTGAAACTTGGACATTGAGGCTAAACAGGACATAGGTGTGTACGGCCTCCTTCATCGCACCTCCAACAACTCTCAAATTGCAATTCCGAGAATTTTGACTTTTTGGCCCTAGGGTTTCTAAGGTTTCGCCAATTTCTGCAAAAAATTTCAGAATTGTGTTTATGCAACTCTTTGAAGAAGCTCTTCAGCTTACCAAGGCTATCAAAATTCTCAAGTCTTATTGTTGGAAGTGATAATTCCAACAAAACCTAAAAGTGCTAGCCTGTCCTAGCTGTTAGGTTTTCTAGCCTAGTTGACAAGGGTTTGTGAAGAATCCAAAATGAGCAAAATCATGATGGAAAGAAAGCTTGATGACTCAAGAAAACTTAGTTCCAGGAAGAAAAAACCTCAAAGAAATGAAGACATCAACATATCAGCACTCTCAGGTATGGTCCCTACCAATGATAATACTTGGTTAATTGATAGTGATGCTTCAAGGCACATGACCAATCTTAGAAATCACCTAACACATTTTGTTGAGAAAGAGACACATCTACATGTTGTTCTTGGAGATGATGTCAGATATAATGTGAGAGGAGTTGGAACTTCTACCTTCCAACTAGACTTAGATATGCAACTCAAATTAGCAGAAGTACTATATGTACCAAGAATGAAGAGAAATCTTGTCTCTATTTTTTCCTTAGAAGAGAAAGGCTACAAGATTACTTTCTCAGAAGGAAGAGTCCTTGCATGGCACAAAGACTCTCATATAAGCTCCACCAAGGTAATTGGTGTTCAAGAAAACAACTTGTACATATTAACCATCAAACCCGTTCAAGCCTTGCTACATGAAATTATCAACTTGAGAGAGCTATGGCATAGAAGACTTGCTCACATTCATTATGCAGATCTTCCAGCTCTAGGGAAGATGGTAATAGGTCTACCAGAAATACAGATTCATCATAAAGGTGTTTGCAAAGGTTGTGCCCTTGGAAAAATTGTTAAAGGATCCTTCCCAAGTAGTGACAATAGATTCAAGGAAATATTGGACTTGATAAATTCAAACGTATATGGCCCAATGATTGTTGCATCTCTAAATGGGTACTTATCCTATGTACTCTTCATAGATGATCACTCCAGAAAGACTTGGATTTACTTTCTAAAGAACAAGGATGGAGTCCTTGCAAAATTTCAATATTTCAAAGCTCAGATTGAGAACCAGACCGGAAGAAAAATAAAAATATTAAGATCGGGCAATGGAGGAGAGTACACCTCAAAAGAATTCAACAGTTTTTGTATTGAAGCAAGAATCAAGAGGGAGTTCACAGTTCCTTACTGTTAGCACTCTGTAATTTTCCCAAGGCTGTGGAGGCAGTCACAGAGGCAACATCAAAACCGCTTCGAGTCAGGGATCTAGCCCTCCGAGACTCAGAGAGGGATCTCTCTGTCAAATTTAGATTTGTTTGAAATAGGATATTAGGCTAGTTATGCAGAATAGGTTATGTTCTTGGAGTTTTCTATAGATTGGCTGGAAAAGGTTTCACGCTTCCATTGGGCTATGGGGTTTGTTCATAAAGACATAGATCAAAGAATAGTTTATAAGAAGTCTTTTCACAGGGAAAGATAATGCAACTATTGGATTCTTTGGGAATATGCGATGGATTAGCAGAAAATGTGAGATTATCAATCACAGTAAAGAATCATTTAAGAATTTCTTCATTATAACATCAGAAGATAAACATTTAGATTTTTAAAATTCAAAAAACGGGTATGCAAAGATAAATCTTGTAACTTTAACTCCTTTTAAAAAAATCAGACAGACAACACAATGATAACAAAGGAAAATACACATTCAACGATGAGGGAAAAACTTCACCAATAACTAACATGGAAGAATCCTGTGAAACGTTTCTTTATATTTTTGGAAAATCTCTTGATAGAAGTTATAGTGCTCCTAGCCTGCTTGGGCCTGAGATCAACAACCTTTTACATTAAAAATCATCTGAATAAATATGAGAGATCCCAAAACAAGTTTTCTAAGTTGGATTTAACCGCCTCGGCCAAAAATAGCCACAAATCCCCAAAAATATGGAACTGTTTGCCATGAAAGACGGGCCGAATTTCTGCGAAAAAGAGGTCCACTTAGACATCTATTTCTCTTTAATTATAAAACCTGGGAAAAAAATAAAGGAGGTTATTGTATACAGGCATGTGATGGACAAAAACCTCCTTCGGTTTCTCCAAATTCGCCTCCAGCTCACTGAAACACCTCCCGCAAAATCAGGACTGCAACAAAAGAATGAAAAACTGAAACAATGGGCCTCGAAGATGGCTTTGATTCTCCCTACTCGTAGAACCTGTGAAAAAAATGAGAGAGGTTTTTGTTCTTCAGCTTGTGCTGAGAAAAAACCTCTCTCAGACTTTGAAAATCCATCTTCATTTGCCCAGAATCACCTACGAAAAAAGATTGGTCAAGACTGGCGGTTTTGAGTTTTTTAGGGGAGGGCAGTTTTGGAGGGGAGTGGTATTCCGG
>CBVK0103242187.1:0-18914 GCA_900067695.1 Picea abies
AACTCATAATGAGGCTACAAGCTCAGTTTTGAAAGCTACTACTTGCTAAGATCACCAACTCTTTGTTTTCTCTAGCACCCACTAGAAGGACGCACCAACCCCCTGGTTTCTCTAGCACCAACTAGAAGGAAGCACCAACTCCCTGGTTTCTCTAGCACCAACTAGAAGGAAGCACCAACTCCCTGGTTTCTCTAGCCCCAACTAGAAGAAAGCACCAACTTCCTGTGTTTCCAACACCAACTGGATGGAAGCACCAACTTCCAATCATACAGGCAACCAACCTGTATAACAGAGAACAATAGTTCTCCCTTGCACCACCCTGCCACCCTGGTTTTTCTAGCTGCAACCAGATGGAAGCTACAACTCCCTGTGTTCAAGCACCCACTTGAAACTATGAGGACAACAATCCTCCCTAGCACCTCCCTTCCACCCTGAAATATAAATCTTTTCTACTAAAACTTATTACAGTGATATAATGTTCAACAGTGGCTTACCAGAATCATCATTGTTCTACTGCATTTCGTTGCTCTGTCTACCTCACTGCCTTCCTACACACATAAATTGCGCTGTCTATTCTTATTCTTTTTATGCTCTGCATGCCATGTCCATTCACTGCTCAGTTCTTCTTCTGTTCAATTCAGCTGCTGCACTCTCCTCCTTCTTCACACATGAATCACCTTCAACAACAACAACCACAGAAACCCCATCTCTTCTTTGTACCATGTACTTATAGCTTATGTGCACCTTGTGCATGCAATGTGCGCAATCCCTCTGCATACTCACACCACGCTGATATCCTCCACCTCTTGAGTGCTCTGCCTAATCATCATGGTAACTCTTCATCTTCTCTGGCGGTTTTCCCACGCGTTCAACATCACTGGGTGTTATGCTGAGATTCCTCAGCCTCTCTGGCAGTTGAGACTCTTTGTATTCTTTGGCATAGTTGGGCTTATCCTTTATGTTTTAGTTATAGGCTCCAACCCTCATCCAGCTGTCAATTTCCTCCATGAATCATCTTCATTCCACTGGCAGATTCCTTGTAACTCTTCAGCTCCTCTGGAAATCACACAGAAGTCTTTTTGCATCCTCTGGTAGAAACCATCAATGGTTTCTAGCAGTTACACTGTGAGGATCAATATTATCCCTTCGATCATGCTCATGTTCACCTCAATCGTTGGATTAATTGTGAAGGGTATTGTTGTTATTTACCTATTTCAAACTTTCGAAATTCAGAGATTCTGTGATGAGACATCTTGAGTCTCCATGTCACGAGCTCCGAAAAGGAGCTTGGCTGCTCTAGCTCCCTCCTCTACGTGACCACAGGCGGTGACCATCGGTTACACCGAAAATTTACCTTTTCGGTATTTCAGCATTCGTATGATCCAGTGTCTTGACACTCCTAGAAATGATCCCTGAAATTCTGAGGTGGAGCTCATCTGCACTAGGTCCTTCCTCCACATGACCACACACGGTGACCACAAATTGCGCTAAAAGGCACTACGAACTCATGATCTTCATCGACCCTGATCGACGGTCCATGATCTCGATGAATCAACTGTCCAGATATTTTCGCGATCTCGCATCTCACTGTTCCTTAGATGGAGGTTCTCGTCACTCCAAGTCGCGATAGGCGAAGCTCTGAGATGGAGCTTAGATCAACGGTCCACGTTCATGGTGATCCGACGGTCCTGATATTTTCGCGATCTTGCATCTCGTTGTTCCTTAGATGGAGGTTCTTGTCACTCCAAGTTGTGATAGGCGAAGCTCCGAGATGAAGCTCAGATCAATGGTCCACGTTCTTGGTGATCCGACGGTCCTGATCTTTTCGTGATCTTGCATCTCGTTGTTCCTTAGATGGAGGTTCTCATCACTCCAAGTCACGATAGGCGAAACTTTGAGATGGAGCTGGATCAACGGTCTAGATTTTCTCTTGATTCATCGGCTGCGATTAAGTCACAATTTTACATATTGTGAAATTGGGATGTCTGTGGATGATATTACTTGTCATCTCCAACTCTCGATCCCCGAAACTCCAACATGGACTGGAATCAATGGTCCAGATTTTCTCTTGATTCAACAGCTGCGATTAAGTCATGATTTTGCATATCATGAAATTGGGATTCTTGTGGTTATTATTCTTTGACATCTCCAACTCTCGATCCGCGAAACTTCGACATGGTGTAAATCTGCTAACGTAACATGTGTTAAATAACTGCCACGTGTCACCCTGATTCGTGACTTACATGTTCTTGGATTGTTGAATCAGTCTAACACTTGTCATTTCCTGGTTATGCCACATGTTCCTAGATGACATGGTTTTCTAACGTGAGTCGGATCGACGGTCCAGAAGTGATCTTGATTCAATGGTTGTGATTAAATCGCAATATCGCATATCGCGATTTTGACATTCTTGTTGCATTGTTTTCTTTGCCTCTCCATGTCCTGATTCGCGAAACTCTGAAATGGACTAAGATCAACGGTCCAGACCTGATCTTGATTTGACAGCTCATATTACGTTGCGATTTTGCAAGGTTAGGGAACCCCATTCCTTTGACTCTCCAGTCAGCGAAATGATGATCTATCCCCACATGTCTTACCTGTAAATGGATGGTCCTCCTTCTTTCGGGATTTTGTGAGCCCTCTACTCCTTTCACTTTACACAATGTGCAGGTTCTCCTCAATCCAACAGTTTCGGACCCTGCGCTCGGATCTAACGCTCAAGATCTATCCTCCATATCTGCGCGCTCCTCTTGTCTACATTGAGATTTGACGATCATCAGGAATTCAAGATGGGATCTAATGATCACTGACGCTTCTCCTCCTGAGCGTACTTTGTCCTTGTTTTTCCTTCGCTGCATACTATGGTTTTGCCATCAATGACAAACGCATACTGCCTGTAAAGCATGCTAGCCATCCTCTGCACTATCTCTTCTGATCTTATCGAGCTTTCTCTGCAGCGTCTTCCCAAACTACTTCTGATGCCCATCTGTTACATTCTTCCTATACTCATGCCATCTTCACTGTTGTACTTGCCATCAATGACAAGCATACGCTACCTGTTAGACATTTGCCAACAAATGATCAGTTGCTGCAACAATTGGAAGAGAGGAAAACTTTGTACAAGCATCTTCACCATGACAATGCAGTACTTCAAGAAAAGGTGAATTCCCTTCGATGATTGGTTGATGAAATGACCAAAATCAATTGCAACCTCAGGGCACATCTGAAGCAACATAAGAGGCACAAGACAAAATCTTTAGGGCAAGAGGGAGAAGCCTCTAAAGCTAATCCTTCTCATCAAGTTTAGTCATTTGGGGCAATTACTTTTTGTTTGTAGTGGGACCTGCAAAATATTAGATGTGGGGGTAATGTTGGGCTCATAATATGATTAATTAATAACGATGATTAAGATCCTTTTTGTTCGGTATTATATGTGTATTTCACTATTTTGAAGAATTTTTTGAAGGATTCTTACATCAAATCGCCATAACTTATACTAGGTATGTATAATTGAAGTTTTGTGATGGTTTCAAGTATAATTCAGCATGATTTAATGATTCCAAGGAGCTAATTCATGATCTATATGTCACAGGGAAAAATCAAAGGGTGTTTTTTTCATCCAGCACTCTTTCCGGTACTCCATTTGGCACTGCATCCGGTACTCCATCTAGCACTACGTCCGGCACTCCATCCTGCACTAAAACCAAGGGCGAGTTGGTGATTATCATATCAGCAACCAGGGATGCGCAAATTGGCGACATGGGTTTCTCTTGTGCTCGTGGGCTCCAGCTACTAAGCTTCTGACAACTTGGATTGGGTTCATATAATGGGTTTTGCTTGGCTCGCTTAGTTTCTAGAAGCCACCGGTGGTTAAAATGCATTAAGTGTAATTTACTATTTTTAGAGGAGGTCGACCCTTCCAGTAGTTGACCTCTCAGCTTGTAACCTCTATAAATACCACAGCAGTGGTCAGACAAATAGTGAAGGATAGTTAAGTTCATAATTGTGAAGCTAGCATTGTTTTTGTTGTTTCAAGACATTTTTCATAAACTTGTGTAAAATTGTGTTTTTAATTTAAATGTTGAAATTGCATTCCTTAAGCTTGTGATTCACTGTTGAGGAGTATCCACAGCCTACTGGGGGGCCCACCAGTGGTCTTGGTGAATATTTAGTTAGTTAGCTTGTGAATTCAAGTAATGTAATTGTTATTTCTTTTATTTCTTGCACATGTGTTTTTATCATTTTTACTTACTGTGCAATTGTTATTCATAGCTTAATTGTTTTAGTTTCTTGTTGCAAGTTGATTATGAAGGATAGTGTTAATATGCCATGTCTCTTTAATTAAATAGGAAACAAGATTAATCTTAAGCCACTAACCCCTATGTGATTAAATGATAAACTAGAATTTTTGTATGTTGAAATAGTTAGAAGTCAAAACATAGTAATTGAGTTAATAGTTTCTTTGGAAAAGTTTTGATGGATGGATAATTGTTAGTTTTTATTTTGATTCATAGTTTTCTTATTTAGTTGCTATTTATTTTTCTTATTTAGTTTGCTATTTAGTTTGTTTATTAATTATCTTGTCATATGTTGAAATAGAAATAGGATTTGAGTTATTTTTTTATGAGTATTTCCCTTTGCAATTTAAATTGTTAAAATAGGATTAGTTTAATTTATGCAATTTCCATTCTAGATCTAGATTGCAATTTGAATTTGAAGTTTGTTTTTAAGTTTAGTTCTTAGTTGTAAATCTCTAGTAGCATGAATTTGCTTACATTAGCATAGGAGTACATTTGAATTCAATAGAATAGTGTTTTCATATTGTTGATGGTTGATGCATGAATTGAAGAATCACATGGATTTTCAGGGTAGTTGATGTTCCTTCTATAATGGCTAAGTTCTCATTAGATTGTCTAATTCATACCTTTCACTTTTCTATAGAATTTAATATTGAGTTTATCCCTCTTGAGTTATCGTTAATTGTTAAATTCCATCATGATATCATAAGACACTTAAGACATAATCATCAACACTATATTTGAAGTTTTATTGGTGTTGTAGATTAGAGAATAGTTTTCTTGTTATTGTAGATTAAAGAGTAGTTGTTAATTAATCTTTGAATATTGTCATGTTATTTTTAATTCAATAGATTAAGATTTCCTTTCATAGATTAGAAGTAATTATGAGTTTTTATCTTAAGAATAGAGCTCACTTGCTTATTAATTTAATTAGTTACTTGTTGAGTAATTTTGATTAGTTTACTTGTTGCAGAAGTTTCCATAGGTTAGTTTGAATAGGGTAGTTGCTTGCTTGTTTACTTGCTTTAATAGAGTAGTTGCTTTCTTGTTTATTTGCTTACTTGTTGTTGCTCATTAAATTTGAATAGATTAATTATATTAGTTTGTTGTTGTTATTGATTAAATTAAATAGATAGTTTTCTTTTTCTTATTGTAGTGATTAAGTTAACTTGTTTAAAGTAGGGTTTTCATTTGCTTTCTTAGGACTATCCATCGATCCATTGTTCAAAAGTTACTTAGGATAAATAGTTTAAGTTTCTTGAGAGGATTTGATCATTAATAGTCTTTGTTTCAGTAGAATGGCCCTTAGATAGCCCATTTCCTTAATTAGACTATACTACCTCTATCCTTTCTGCCTTGGCACATATAGTGCTACAACTCTAAGTTTACTTACCTCGGGTTGACAATTTAATTGAGGGTTATAGTGCATACAGAATAATCATCATGCATCTCGATGTCACCTATGGTCTCATAATCATAAGAACATGACCCCCCTTCTGTGAGAAAAAATTCCTTTCTTTTATGGATTTTTCTTATAATCTTTATACATCTAGTTGAACTCCCTATTTTAGGCCTACTAGATGCCTCACTTTATTCTAGTCTTCCTGAACTTCTCTCACTCGAGGAGGACAAATATGACAAATACCTATTTGGTTGTACCTACACTCCATCGAATGAGAGAAATAGTTAAAAAGCATTCACATAAGGTTACAACAATCTCAACCCTATGATGCTTTATCAGATCTCCATCATTCTAGTTCTGATCCATTTTGGAATTCAACTGCTTGATTTCTTTATCTTTCACATACAATAAAATGCTATATGAGTTTGATATGGGACAAAAGATCCATTCACAATTCATCCTACAAGTCTTTTATCCACTTCTCTTGTTCTTTATACAAAAATTTCATTGTACCAAGCTTCAAAAGTTCTTTTGGATCCCAAGTATTCTTTTTATTGGATACTAATTTGTCTTGGGTTGCAACAAGGTCTCATGATTTTTGATCATTTGGTAATTGGGATTTTTTCCATAATAATTGATTTCACAATGCAAACAAAGCACAAATCACAAAAAATTAAATAAATGGAAAAGGGAGAGGTTGCCACCTTAATGTGGAATATTTGGAATTGATAAAAATAGAAATTTGAGAATAATGCATGTTGTTGAGGTGGAAAACTACATTTGAATCTCATGGGTGTTTTTAGCATTACTATTCTAATGCTCTCAACTCACATGGAGTGTGTATATAACATTCTTTAGGTTCTAGATAGATGTATATACACATTCTTTTTATCATAAAAATATCACCAATGATCTCTTTTCTATGAACATCAGTGAATTCACTCCTAGGTTTCAAGCAACACATTTGCATTCCTCCTTCAGTTTCACAATGGTGCATATCCCTCATATTCTTTACTTTACAACACATCTTTGGTAGCCAAATTCATATCCAATAAAACTTGTAGGCAACATATTTCTCTTTTGATGTCTCATTCTTAAACTAGGAGTAAAGTGTGGATGTTTTTGAACTAAACCAAGAGGAACTAATGTTGATAGCAAGGAAGACCTCGAGGAGGAAACACCCCTCAAACAAGAAATCCCCAGCCCAATCCATAAGAACTCAACAACACCCAACCCATAAGGGCAATGTTCCTCATTTCTAATTGCTTTAGTTAGTAGTTATTGATTTGTAGCATGTAGTTGCATCTTTCCATCCTTTGGGTTGCATGAAGAAGTTTATTATTTGGTTCTTATCCCTTGAACTTTGTGCATATTGAGTGGACCCATTGTATTCCTATATAAATTCCATTTGGCCAACATATAAAGTAATCCATTTTTCCTTGAGGCTTTTCAGATTCTCTTGATATTCTTGATGTTTCTCTTCTTTTTGGGTTAATTTCAACTTCAAGTTGTGCACTTCATTTGTGAAAATTTCATATATAGTTCCATCATTATATAAATAAAATCTGGAATATGGAATTTCCCTCATTTGAGATGTTCATTTGAAAATATTTTCAAGATACAAATATTTTCAAGATATATTAATTTGTTGTACCTTATGAAAACATTTGCCTCATACATTTTTTAATCAAAAGCCTCACAGTGAAGTTGATGAGGAAAAGGATTGGATGCCAACAAATAAATATCATTTTCTTATTCCTTTGGAATGTATTTGTTCTTATTTGGATAAGGATATGAGATAATGTATATGTTATTAATCATCAGACTGTTGTGGTGGACTACCTTCCCTTGATATTGTCTTTAAAGCTTGTTATTCATTGAATATATGGAGTGTGTGTGTGTGTGTGTGTGTTGATCAAAGTGGTGATAGTGCATGTTTCCTTGTATTTTTCTTGAATATATCATATATTGCAAGCCATGGGAAGGTTTGTAGTGGAATAACTTCCCTTGATATCATTTTTAATTCTTATTAAAGGTCGCAGGAGGATTTTCTACGGTTTGTAGTGAAGTACCCTAGTTGTCATCCTATACAAGGATACCCTAAGGTTTGTAGTGGACTACCTTAGGTATCACCAAATATCCATTATTTACCTTCTTTAAGAGAATCACTAGTTCACCCCATATGCCCAATGAAAATACACTAGTCTCCAGTGTTCCCATCATCTTTCATACCCTAAAACTTACCATGACCATTTTTCCTGGGTTTACTCTTTCCATCACCCTAAGCTTCATTTCCATAAATATGGAAATATTAACCTAGGGAAGCCCCCCTTGCATTGAAGGAGAGATGATCTGAATTGAAGAAGAGGGTTGGTGAGGTGACAGTAGCCCCCGTATTAGTTTCACTCATATCACATTTGATATTTTTGGAATTTATCTAGTAAAGTGTGAGTTTGTATGGTAAAATTTTGGCATTGTTGTCAAGGATAAATTCCATTTACTTAAAAATGACATTGGAGGAGTTTTCAAACCTTGAATATATTTTCTTTACAACTCTATTGGAAGAATGAAGACCTTTTTCTTTACAATTTTTGAAGACTTTATGCTTGTGAGGTGCGACAAGCATCAATGTAAAGGAATCGCAACACAACTTGGCAACTCCATCATAATAAGGTATGAAATTGCATTTGGCATCAATTTTGAATTTTCAATTTGAATATTGAATGTGATTAAATATGGTCCAATGGTAATTTCATGAAATATACAAGGATTTTGATGTCAATGATATCCCTGGGTACCCTAATCAATGTCCACTAGAATGGTGGGAGGAGTATTTGAAATTCGATGGTGACCAATTATTGGCCATCCCACATGTGGTAAATATTTTGAAGTATATTCCAAAAATCAAGCTCTCGGTAATGAATGAGATTCTTTTTGAAGTATAAAATGATAATGATACTTTTCCCATCTAGGGGAATCTATTGAAAATGCATGAAACCTTAAGACAAAGGTAGAACATTATTTTTTAAAATTGTATTATTTTCAATTAAAATGGAGAACTCTAACTCTTCGTAAGATCTTTTGTTAAAATCAAATATATTTGTGATCAATTGAAATTAATTGAAGGGACAATGGAAGAAGAAACTATGGTGGTTATAACTCTGAAATTTTTTCCTCCTTATGCAAATTTTATTAAGACCTTGAGAAATACTAGTACTAGTAAAGATATAACATTTGAGTAGTTGAGCACTAAGCTCTGCAACAAAACATGTGGAAAAATTGTTTAGAAATAGTACACTAAATGAGACTTCTAAGGTTTCAATTGTAGAAAAGTTTAAAAGCAAGGAAAACAAATAGAGCAAATAAAATGATGTAAATAGAGTCAAGTAGATATAAAAAAGCTATCAAATTATTTTAATATGGCAAGTTAGGTAATTTAAGCAAAGTTAGTAGAAAGTTGTTGTGGGATCAAAAGAACAACCAAAGTGGTTGTGGGATGAATTAAATTATATTCCTTTCGAGAATAATTTATTGTCTATTGAACTTGGCTAACCACGTATTAATTCATCTAGTCCTTCACATTAATTATTATATAGGCTTGTTGTTTGATTGTGAAATTGTTTGTGTGAGTCATGTTTGAGTTTGGAAACCTTCACATACTGTCATTGCATGTGTCTAGTCTAACCATGTCAAATTTCAGTTCATACAAGCACAAATTGAAAAATTTCAATGATGGCCCCGTCACTTATAAGGGGGGTCAAGTACATGAGAAAGTGTGCCTTATTTTTGGATTTTGATAGAATAACCAAAGAATATTTTATTTTCAAATTGTTTGTTTGAGCCATGTTTGATTCTGGAAACACTCCCATACTGTCAATGCATGTGTGGTATCCTAGCATGTCAAATTTTAGTCCATACAAGCACAAATTGAAAACATTTCAACATTGGCCCCATTCAGATTAATTATTTATAGGCTTGTTGTTTGATTATTGAATTGTTTGTGTGAGTCTTGTTTGAGTCCAAAACACCTCCCATACCACCAATGCATGCATCTAGTCTAACCATGTCAAATTTCAATCCATATAAGCTCAAATTGGAAAACAATTAAACATTGGCCCCATTCATAATAATTGTTCTATAGGCTTGTTGTTTGGTTATCGAATTGTTTGTGCGAGTCATGTTTGAGTCTGGAAACCCTCCCATACCGTCAATGCATGAATCTTGTCTAACCATGTCAAATTTCAACCTAAATTATCCCAACAAGTAAATAAAGTATCCTAAGAAGTAAATAAAGTATCTTATCCCAACAAGTAAATAAAGTATCCTACAACCTAAAGTTGTTTCTTTTAAGAAAATTGCAAGACGCATATCTCCACATATAGTATTGCAAGGGCATGCAATAATATCAAAAAACAAGAACTTGATAAATTTCACAAGCTTTATTAGTTATGTCGTGTCTTTGTTTTTTGCTCTCATCTAAGTACTTTTTTGCTCCATAAAGAATATTAGTACAAAATCATTATTTAAATACAAAATTTCATCTAGCGTCTTCTTCTTGCCACCAAACTCATGGGACAAAGTCCCATGTTTTCGAACAGTATTGACGAAGATGTTGTAACAATGACGAACATCATGTTCATTGAAACTTTGTTGTTGCAATACTATGACAACAATGATGACATTTACTAATCTTTCCAGGTATATTACTCATTCATGAGGTCAAAAGCATATCATCTCATGCATATTTAGACCTAATTATGCATCAATGATTGCATTAAGGTAGATTATTATAGCTTTGTATTTCTCCACAAAAAAGAGAGAGTTAACCTATGGTAGTCAATTTGTTTTTAAAAGAGATTAATAATAGTGTATACTTGAATTTTTAATGATTGAATTCTTCGGTGATGAGAATGTTTAATGGTGATAGGAACTAGGATTATTGTTTGATTGTCGGTTTGTGTGAGTCATGTTTGATTCTGGAAACCCTCCCATACCATAAATGCATGTGTCTAGTCTAACCATGTCAAATTTAAGTCCATACAAGAACAAACTAAAAAAAATTCAATGTTGGCCCCATTCACATGTCACTTATAAGCAAGGTCAAGTAAATGAGCAGGTGCACCTTATTTTTGTGTTTTGATAGAAACCAAAGAATATTTGATTGTCAAATTGTTTTTTTGAGTCATGTTTGAGTCTGGAAACCCTCCCATACTATCAATGCATGTGTGTTGTCCTAACATGTCATGAAATTGTATTCCATACAAGCACAAATTGAAAAAAAATTCAACATTGGCCCCATTCACATTAATTATTCTATAGGCTTGTTGTTTGACTATCAAATTGTTTGTGCGAGTCATGTTTGAATCTTGAAACCCTCCCATACCATAAATGCATGTGTCTAGTCTAACCATGTCAAATTTTAGTCCATACAAACACAAATTGAAAAAAATTCATCATTGGCCCCATTCACATGTCATTTACATGTGTTGGTTTCAAGTACCTGAGCAGGCGATGCCACCCAAAAAATTGGCCTTGTCACCCTTCACATTATTTGTTCTATAGGATTGTTGTTTGATTGTGAAATTGTTTGTGTGAGTCATGTTTGAGCCTGGAAACCCTCCCATACTATCATTGCATGTGTCTAGTCTAACCATGCCAAATTTAAATCCATATAAGCACAAATTGAAAAAATTTCAACGTTGGCCCCATTCACATGTCACTTATAAGTAGGGTCAAGTACATTTGTAGGAACACCTTATTTTTTGGTTCTGATAGAATAACAAAAGAATATTTGATTGTCAAATTCTTTGTTTGATTCATTTTTTAGTCCAAAAACCCTCCCATACCATTAATGCATGTGTGTTGTCCTAACATGTCATGAAATTTCAGTCCATACAAGCTCAAATTTAAAAAAAAAATCAACATTGTCCCCATTCACATTAATTATTTTATAGGCTTGTTGTTTGATTGTCGAATTCTTTTTGTGAGTCATATTTGAGTCCAGAAACCCTCCCATACTATAAATGCACGTGTCTAGTATAACCATGTCAAATTTCAATCCATACGAGCACAAATTGAAAAAATTTCAATGTTGGCCCCATTCAAATGTCATTTATATGTGTTGGTTTCAAGTACACGAGCAGGCGATGCCACCCAAAAAATTGGCCTTGTCATTCTTCACATTAATTATTCTATAGGGTTGTTGTTTGATTGTGAAATTGTTAGTGTGAGTCATGTTTGAGTCTAGAAACCCTCCCATACTATCATTGCATGAGTCTAGTCTAACCATGTCAAATTTCAGTCCATACAAGCACAAATTAAAAAAATTTCAATGTTGGCCCCATTCGCATGTCACTTATAAGCAAGGTCAAGTACATGAGCAGGCATGACTTATTTTTGGGTTTAGATAGAATAACCAAAGAATATTTGATTGTTTAATTCTTTGTTTGAGTAATCTTTGAGTCCATAAACCCTCTCATACCATCAATGCATGTGTAATGTCCTAACATGTCACGAAATTTTAGTCCATACAAGCAAAAATTGAAAATAAATTCAACAATGGCCCCATTCACATTAATTATTCTATAGAATTGTTGTTTGATTGTCCAATTGTTTGTGCGAGTCATGTTTTATTTTGGAAACCCTCCCATACTGTCAATGCATGTGTCTAGTCTAACCATGTCAAATTTCAGTCCATACAAGCACAAATTGAAAAACAAATCAACGTTGGCCCCATTCACATGTCATTTATATGCATTGGTTTCAAGTAAATGAGTAGGTGCACCTTGTTTATGAGTTATTCAATATTATATAATAATGAACTAGGTGAAATAAGCATAGTTGTGCATTACCCTTACCGAGATTCTCTTGGTTTCGAGAATTGTTTAATATTCTCTACTGGACGAGGACAACCATGTGAAGGTGAAAGCTCATCTTCCCCCCCTCCCTCTTCACTCTCAATTCCCCAAAACCAGAAAGAATCTATGTACTAGAAAATAAGTGAATGTGTTTTTTTTCATAATTAAGAAACATCTCCTACAACATATACCGACATACTAGAAAATGGAAGAATTAAACTTGAACACTAATTTATACAACATACCAATACAAGTCAATAATTCTATCAATATTAAATCAATATATATATATAAAGGCATACCTCATACACTTCAATGTAATTGATCATCTTCTCCATCCAAGTCCACATTTGTATCATCTAATCCAGATTCAACATTGTAAGGATTACACATATCATCATCGTCATCATTGATTTCAGTTTTGGTAAAGTCATCATCGATATCATCTTCATGAACATTATCTCTTACATCATCTGGTTCAATTAATTCTTCAACTTCTTCCTCTGGAACATGATCATCTAAGTCATGTTGATCCTCTAAATCATCTTATTATTCAATACAATCTTGATAGTCCTCCACATTATACTTTATCGTACTTCCTCTTGGATCTTGTTTAATAAAAAATGACCAACCCCCTCTGTGTTGAAGAAATTTTTATTTTCAACACACTAGTTCAGTGGGATTTAACTGACTAGTTCTATTTTAGTATTTCTATTTATATCATCACTATTATGATATTATGCATGCATTATACTATTATGGAATTTTATGTTGGAAGATTGTTTTTTTTCATTGATGTCAACCCTAGTCATTGGTTTTGGACCCCAAGATTGATGAAGGTATTTGGACATGAAGGACAATGCACATGCAGATACAACACCCATGGATGGATAGTATACATCATGTTTTTTACAGTGGTAGGTGGCACGTCATGTGGATCCTCATGGTTGAGGAGAAATTATTTTTTAAATATGACAAAATGAATTGAAGAAGGAAGTATAGGTCGGCCCTGAAGATAATTAAAGAAAAGAATTATAAAATAACAAAGTGTTAGGTTGGCCCTAATGTTAAAAGGAAGTGACATAAACAGTATAAATACATCTCATTATACATTAATTTTTCAACACACACAAGTTTGTTAATGAACAAGGAGATATAAGTCGAATTTCAGAGGAAATATGAAGTAAAGAAGGCTGAATTTCAAGGGAGGATGAACTCTCTTGGTGATGTGTTCTAAGGTATGTTATTTATAGGTCATATTACCATTTTCGCTATAACTTTGTTTCTAGAATGATTCAGATGGTGAAATTTTTATTCTATTGAGAAGACATGTCTAAGTACCTATGGTAAAAAATTAAGATCTTTATTTACTACAATTTTAGAGATACACTATGTGGAAGATAGGGTTTTTTACTAGTCCTAAAGCTAGTCATAAACAAGTGTTCTAGGTAAAATAGTCATGACTTCTTCATAGAGAATACGAATGAAGTGAGACAAATTGCATTGGAAAGAGTAAGGTCTTTGGTTTCCTATGTGCGAATTTCATAATCTGATGTTAAATATTGAGCGTGGGGCATTCTGTACAAGTTCAATCTCCTGAATAAACCATAATTGAATAAGGTCTACCATTTTCTTTATAACTCCTTTTCTGGGAGGATTCAAGGAGTGAAACTTGGAGGAGTTTAAGAGAATACATTGAGTTATATTATCTAGAGGATAAGAGTATTCTAAGAAGTGAAGAATTGTAGAAGTTGAAGAAGTCTCAGGAAGCATGATCAAGTTCTATGTGATGGTTGGTTGATGGTGATGATTTACTGTAAATTTTTATTATCTCTCATATATTCTTGGGTGGAAGGAAGGGACAAGAATGGAGAGGTCAACCCTCTATTGATATTGGAGGATTTTATCTTCCTTTTGGAGGTTTATCCCTCCCTTTATATTTGGAAGTTGTAGCTTCCCTTGGAATTCATTACTATAGCTTCTTCTTGATTTGATTTCAATTGATTTATGGTTTCATGTTGCCACATGCAAGATTCCAAATGAGATCTAGACCACCTTGGAAAGTATGTCTAAAAATCAGGATCATATGAGAGGTCATATGCTTGACGTTGAGTTGAACACTTTGGATCCTAAAAGTTTTTATAAGATATAGTATTTCATTACTAAGTTTAAATATTTGATATTGAGCTTAGCATCTTGTGCTATTGATAAGTCTAAACAAGTGGACCAACTTTTTCTTACAATCTTAGCCAAGCTAGAACCATAATATATTGTCTATGTTTCCACTTTCCATTTAGGTAGGTATCTCATGGGAACAAATTAGAAGATTCCTACCATGGATCAATTCGTTGATTCTCTCACACGTGATCATAAAAAACTCATTCATATGGGCCTAATAAAGGATCCTAAATCACATGCACTCACCATGCATGATGGAAAAGGATCATCCAAACAAAAAGGAAAGGGGAAATCACAACATCCAAAGCCAAAGAAGGAGGGATATTCCCAACCCTTCAAGGATTCTTTAGGTTCATCTTCCAAAGAGAAGAAGAAGAAGAAGGGAAAGCAGTACCATAGGAGCGATGCCTATCATCACCCCCACGGCCCTCTGGTTTTTTTTTTTTAATTATTGTTTTCCAGGGAAATTTTAAATTTTTTTCATTTCTTTTTCTTTTCCACCTTTTTTTTAATGTTTCTTTTTTTTAAATTTGGGCTTTGAATTTTTTTTTTTAATGCATTTTTTTCTTCATTTAAAAAAATGTGAATATTTTCTCATTTCTCTTTATTTATTTTTTTAAGTTAGTAAACAAATTTTTCAAGTGACCATTTAGGATCCAATTTTGGGTTTTTTATTTGCATAGGGATATGTTTTTAAGGCCACAGCTTGAATTAGGTCATAATTAGATATAATTTTACCATTTAGAAAAAAACATTTTTCTTTAGGTAGCATCACTTTTTTTATTTAGGTGTTGATTTTAAGGTTTTTCTTAGCAACTATTTGATTTTTTAAAACCATGCTTGAAAAATGTTGTAATTTTGACCCGGTTAGAAAAAAAATGGTGCTACCAATAGCACCACCTTTTGATTTGGGGGTTGATTTTCATGTTTTTTATGAAAAAATATAGGTTTTAAGGGCTAGAGTTCTCGTTTTGAGATCACAGTACTCGTTAAGTCGGTAACTTTGTTTTGAATAAACCCTAATAGATTAACATAAGTGCTTCCTCCTCTCTCAAGGATAATTTCATCCATAAATTGTGAAGGAAATCCTATCTAGGTTAAACTCTTGAAGCCCTAAAGTACTAGCACTTTAGGAGTTTGACTCTAGACTCTTGATTATTATTTTCTTCAAGAACTTAAGAAGGGAGAAAAGGTTGATAGAGCCCAAAAGTGGTTGCACTCTAGCAACCCTTCTCTTTAAGGCTTGAAATCTAAGGCATAATGTGCTAGCACCTTGGATTTCAAACCCTACCTCTTATATCTTGCTATTATCATTCTCCAGAACAAGTTGTATTTTTGTTATCAAATACTCCATATCCCTAAAGGCACTAATATACTTTATCTATTGTGAAGAAAGTGAAAAAAAACTCTCTATTCTTATTCTTTAAGCCTTTTTTCTAACTTTACTAACTCTAACTTAAATTAATTCACTAATTTTATTATTGTTGTTGCAAAATATTACTACAACCATCTAATTCACTCTAATTTGTTGCATACATCATTCTAGCAACAAGCTAACATACTCAGAAATTGCTTGGAATAATTGGGTATTGATTTATTGGATATGTGCTAAGTTTTCCTTGTTAATTCATGTAATTTTGATCTTTTTTACTTGTTGATGTTACAAAACTATAATTGTTGTTATAAACTATTGTATTGTTGCAATTGTGTACCAGTCATAATAAATTTCATTTTTCTATCGCCTTCATAGGCGTAAATTACATTTCTCTACTTGGAAATTATCATACATATGTTGTAATTCGTTCTTGTTCTAGGAAGTTACCAATAACATCTTCTACCTAATCAATTTCAAAGACATATAATCTTGACTTAGGTGACCAAGAGAGGGGACGGTAGGCTTGGATACAATACTTTCTACTTTTATCCCTTGAGGTCACTCGAAAGCCTCCCCTATGGTGGACCTCCTCCATCACTCAAATTTGGGGATCTCTTACTAAGGTGACAGTGGTAGGATATCATGTAGTTACGCAAGGTTTGGGGTACTTGTGGTGGGATTTGCACAAGTACAAATCATGTGATAACACTTCCTCCAAAACAAATTCAAATTTTTTGACCCCTTTCCTCTTAAGCTCTTTCTAAAGCATCAATCAAAATGTTCATCCCTGGAGATGAGGCTTGTATTTTCCTTCTTTCCTCATTCAACTTTGTCCTCAGTCTTCTAGTTCTTCCTTGCCTAATTTGAATGCACCATTTCCTAGCCTTTCTTATCAACAATTTCTTCTGGTCCTCCAATTGTTCCTTCTCTCTTTCTAATTGAGCAATGTTGGCCTTCAATACCTCATTTTCAGTATTAATATGATTATCAAGGAGTTCCAACTCCTTGAGTTCATCTTTCAATTTCCTAACCTTGCTAGCTCATTTTTCTTTCAAATATGTGGATGTTGGATCAACTACTTGCTCCTTATCAACTTTAGTGCTAGCATGTATCTCATAATTATTCATAGGCCAATCAAATCCTTTACTTTCTTCATTAAAATCATATTTTGGCAATTCATTTTTTTTTTCTAAACCGGGAGGAAGACTAAGGAACGATTCAGACCTGGGATTTTTGCATGAATTTTTTGTCTTTAAACCATTTTGTTTCTCCTTATCATTTTCCTCAAGCTTTATGACTTATTTATCTTTAACTTGGATACTATCATGTTGTTCTACAACTAACCCTTTTGTCATGCTTCTATTCATTCGATGCATAATGGCTTATTCTGCATATCTTGTACTCTTCCTCCTGATTCTTGATATTTTGAATTTTGATCCCTTATTTCTTCTCCTAGATTCAAATTTCTAACCTCGATTTTGTCAATTTCCAATGTAGTTTTACCTCAAGGTCATCCTCTAGGTTTTCTAGGTTCAAGGTTTGAAACCCTGACCCCTTTTTCCATCCTATGTTTTACATGTTTCTTTTTCTTTGTTGCTTTAGGATTTAAATTTCTTATTTTCTTATCTAGTTCTAGGTTCTTCTCTGGGTTTATATCCTCCTTTGGTTATGCATCCCCAAACTCCTCTTATTTCATCTCTGTATTTTCTAATTCAAGAATCTCGGGATCTGTTTCCAAGATTTTCAACTTGGAAACCTATAGCTCTATATCGAAAACCATGATTTTGTGACTTTTGTGTTTTGACCCTCTGACATATTGCTATGCAGGAGCCTTGAAAAAATTATTATGTTTCCATAATTTCTCACAATTATTGCTATTTTCCTGCAATCTGAATTCGACCATAATATTAACCAACCCAAAGTGAAATAAACTCCTCTCTAAAATCTTGCAACTATATTGTGTAGATAATGTTATTTTATTTAAATTGTTCAATATATAGAATGGCATATTTAATTCATTCCCCTTAACAAAATTCATGAGCAATCTAAGATGATAGTAAAACATAAGCCCATACTTACCTTTGCAAGTCACGTATTTCTTAAGAATAAATCAAATATCTTGTCATTTCTTCTTGAACATTGAAGTGAGCATACCTTTTTTCCAATTGCTTTCTTGCACTAGGTTCTTGAGGAAGTTTTTCCAGATTTCCTTTTTAGTATTTTGATTCTTGAACAATTTTTCACCTCCCTGAGGTATCCTTGTAGCTCATGAAATAAAATATTCGATTAACTATAGTTGGAGGTCACCAATTTGAGCTTTTGTGCCATCAAATGACTCTGCAAAAGCTTTAGTCACTTGCATATTGTGCCCCTAAAAATTTTGTAAGAAAGGAAACCATCCAACTCTTTGAAACCATCTCATAAATTTTGGGTAAGCATCCAAGACCTTGATTCCAATTAGTTCATTCTTTACCACAAGTCCCATTCCTCACATTTTCATAGTTAGAAAGAATTTTGACTAGAACAATACTCTTATCACAAGGAAAATGAGAAAACAATATTGAAGATATGGAAAATTTACGAATGAAGAGAAAAACTCAGGTGATTTCAACTATGATGATATCCATAGTTCAAATGATGCAAATGGTCATTCCATGTTTCATGTCATAATTCCAAATTAAGGTGGCACTCTTGCATGATTGGATCACCTTATCGGTCCAATCAATCACTCAGTTGTAATTCATGTCGAAATATAATTTTGATGTTCATGTGTGTGTGTGTGTGTGTGTGTGTGTGTGTGTGTG
>CBVK0103242189.1:0-14933 GCA_900067695.1 Picea abies
TGTTTTCTTATGCATGTTATTTATGCAATTATGATTATTAATGCATTAAGTAATGGATATATGAGATTAACAAAATATTCACCAAGTTAATATTCAATTTGTATTCAAGTCTTCATAAGCACATCTTTTCACCTTTGATGCAATCATGTAAAAAATCAGGGAAAATTTTTTTTATAACATTGTGAGGGATATAGTGGAAAGAATGTATAGACATTTTTTTCACTTATTGTAAAAAATCAATCCAATGAATCCAAGAACCAAGTCATGTTTAAACTACAACTAGCATTTTTGGAGCAACAAACAATGAGACATGTGGGACTTGCAATAGCAAAATCATACAATAACAAAAGATAATCATTTATAAAGTGTTTTTGTGAAACATGTTTTCTATAATATGTATATAGTAGTCAATAAAATTACCAAATTAAAATTCCTACAATTTTTACCTCATAAAAATATGAATTGATTTTTATTGTTCTTCTTGTTTTTTAAGAAGATTAAGAAAATTAAAGACATCAAACGAGATGATACCCAAAACATGTTGGTAGGAATCTCCAGAAAGGTGTATGTGGAGATCGTCAAAGAATTAATAATATTTGAATTGCAAGAAAAGCTATCCTAACAACAGTGTGCATCAAATGTATGTAATCATTGATTTTTTTTATATGTGCAATTAATGAATTTTATCACATGAAATACTCATTTTTAATTTTTATTTCTTTTAACAAAAAAATAATATAAAATAGAATCCATTTATCACATAGAATGGGACAACAATATAGAAAAGATTTGATCGCAAAATCTGTGAAGAGTACTTACATTTTCCTTGTACATTTCATATTTGTTGTGATTTTTGTATTTTAATTAATTTATAATCATCCATGTATGTTTTCTACAATGTGCTCACGTACAAAGAAGAGGCGTCTGAACATTTTACTGACATTGAATTCAATATGGTTTGTGAGTATATGATGGAGTATCAACGATTAATCGAACAAATTGTAAATAACTATGATGCTTTACATTCCCTATTTTATAAACATTGGAACAACAACAAACTTTTACTTATATTTAAACATTGCTATGGAATATAAAAATTGTCCAAAAACAAGTATGGAGTGGAGCCAACAAAGGATACGTTACAAGATGACATGATTCGCAGCTTCAAAAGAATGTGTATTATTCATGAAGCACTCATTGTTATTGTAGTTTATCGATTCTCGCAATCATGTATACTATACCATAAACGTAGATATACTCGTTACACTTTATTTTTATATTTGTATATGGAAGATGAAGAGGCTAAACAAATTTTAGCTAATCAACAAAAAATTGCAAATAACACAAGCACAACCCTTGCAAATTTTGAATAAATGAGATTGGAAGTAGTTCAAGCACTAACAACAACTCGAGTGATGAATGAGGATCAATATAATTGAATGTTATCAGTGTTATATTTTGGATTTGTAAAAATAAAACATTTTGTTTAGCATGGACCTTTATATTGTCCAATTTGTTATGATAATGGGTTATCAATAATCGTGACAATTATTTTTTGACATTTTGTTTATCGTCCCATTATAGATGATAGAGGGTTCCTTATTCTTATATAATACAATGGGTTTCTTATTCTTTTATTTTCCTTGAAAATAAATCCTCAATAAACTTCCAAGCATTTCCCCATATTCCAAGGATGGTACCTAGTGTAAAGTGAGCGATGTAGACCTAGTGTGATTAACCCTGCAGGAATCAAACCAAGGACCTGCACATCATGTCAGATTGTCGACAATCATCTTGGCAATAGCGACACCAACCGATTGAGCTAACCCTCAGAGCTAATGGGTTTTTTATTCTATTGCAGTGTACAATGTTCTAAAATTTTATATTACCAATTATAGATGTGCATCATTTACATTATTACAATGAACATTGTGTAATCAACTGATATATTTTTTCAAATGATACAATATAATAATGCAGTGGTTATATCCAATTGAATTAGTCAAAATATAAAAAACGATATTATTATAAAATTTATTTGAGTTTTTGATGAGTAACTGAATTTTTATTAAAAAACAAACAAGAAGCTACATTTGCATACCTGCAAAAACATTAAATTGCATGTGAGGGATTTTGGCGCTAAAACATATCGATGCATTTTTATTCATTGCTATGCACCAATGTGTTTAGATCATTTGTATGCACCAACACATTTAAATAATTTGTACACACCAATGCATTTAAATCATTTGTACGCACAAGTGCATGTTCAATATATAAGCCTTTGTATGCATGATATTATAGCACATACCCATGCTCCTTGCATGTATGTATGCATTGGTGATATTTGTATGTATTGGGGCATTGATTCTATTTATAAATAAAAAACATTGATGCAATAAATGTGCATTGGTGATTTTTTAATTGACAAAAAATCAATACTCATAACTATTCTAAGCGCACCAATGCTCCTTATTACAACATGTTGATGCAGGTTTTTAGCCCGAGTTAACTTTCACATGGGATGCATCATGTAAATATGACCAATTTAGAATCTTCTCCCTAATTAAGATGACCCCTCCATCTTGCGATGTTGGCTTACCATATTTTGTATTTTGATTATTTGATTATTTGATTTTTATGTATTTTAATAACAAAGGTTGGTGGTGGTTTTGTGCATAAAATGAAATTACAAAATGAAATAGATGCAATAAAGGGACAAGCACAAACAACAAAATTAGAAAGTTGTATAGAAATCAAAATACACATTTCTATTATAACCCATTCCAAAATCTACCATGTTCACACAAACAAGGATATTCAAAATTGTTCATTTACTAATCTAGTGTTTGTTAGGTAAACATAGTAGCATAGACAAACTCAATTAAATGCACAATCAATAAGGAAACACTCACAAATCAACCATGATGAAAGAAATAAAGAGAATGATACGATTCTTCATCATGAATGAGCTTGACTACATATATTTTCTCAACTGGAGCTTGAAACTTAGATTACACAATCCTCCCTTCAAGTCCTCAAGAAAAAATGTCTTTTATAATTTATTCAAAACTAATATATATAGGGAAGGGGCCAAGGAGTTACAAAACATAACTCTTCAACTTCCTTCTTGATTTTCCACATACCCTTTCATATATTCATATGCAAATCATAAATTGGAAGCATTATTAAATATTACATTACAATTTGTTAACTTTATGAAGTTATATTTGTCTCTTACGTCGTCATAGTTTTGGCCTAATATTTTAGTATAGTTTGTTAATATTACTCTAGTTCTATTAGGCTCCTCCATGAAAGTAACCAACTCAATATGGGTGATGCTTTTTACCTAGGAGGATTCTTACTTCTTTTCATACATATACGATCACAACAACTCCATGAGATCATTCAATGGCATGGATCTATTTTCATTATGAAACATATGCATCAGGTCCTTCGTCAAGTATCCATAATTGTATTTAGATAAAACATCCATATCTTCCAATGTACTCTCAAGATATATTCAACCCATTGATGCTGGAGGATATAGAGTGTCTTCATTTTGATCAATTGATTGTACATTAATAGGGGTGGGCTTGCATCTTTCTTGACAATTGACGATATCCTTCAACAATTTCTTTTTCATTTCCAAATTAACAACTCACCATTCCAACTAACCTTTTAATACCATCATGCTAGAAACCAAATATTTACATGCATGAATATGGAGGTAGTAATTATGAATAAATGGAACCACCTTGTCCTCGTACATGTGAGTGTAAGTGAATTTTTTTGGCTAAACTATCTTTATAAGCTTTGTATTATTCTACTTGGTTTTATAACACAACAATACACTATTCGAGCTGTGTGTTTTCTTCCATAAGCTTAAATATGAGTTCTTTTGATGCATAGGTTGTACCAATATGAATTGTATTTAAAGTGGATAGTGTAGTAAGTTTGGTATCTACAATTATGATTTCATTTGTTTCAATCACGATCTACATTGTCATCTATTTTCCTTTACTTACCCATTTTCTTCTTGATATCCTTTTGAGTCCTATTATATTCAAAGGTCTCCAAGATAATGAAAGGGTATTCATCATTATAACTATCTGGCAAGGTCTTAAGTAATTCCTTTAGTGATGACATTATTGTTGCAGAGCTATTTCCTTCACCAACAATTCTCAAATATTCTTCTATCTATTGTTCCCATTTTCTTTCATTATATAGGTTAACACACCATCTATCTCAGTTACTATAATATGTGGTTCTATAACTTCCTTTATCTCCATGGCCTCTTGGTTGCTATGCTATGTTATAGTATCCATGACCCCAATTTGAGTTGTCTACATTTTCCCTATTTTTGTAGATGACTATCCCACATTGGACCCATCTATCACTTGCACTTGCATGGGCTTTGGAACATATTTAAGTAGGTTATATTTGACCCTCTCCATATCTATTGAATCTTACTTCTTAAACCAAACAAAATGGTAGTATGCTTCCCATATACATTCTTGTTCTTCTAGGGATTCTCGGTGACAATAGGGCTAAGTTAAACCCTACTATTTGAAATGGTCAACCACCTTTCTATGTGGGTTGTGAACTTTAAAACCTCCAAGAAGGAACTTGAATAAATCCACTTCAACAACTTGCATTAATAATATAGTAAATTATATTAGCGTAAATGTCCTGATCATGAGAGGATATGTTAGGAACAAGACTTTCCTTTGTTCTTTCAATATGACAATGGGCCCAAACTTTGTCATTTGATATGCCACCTATGTAATCACTAACCTATTAGGGACATGTTTGGGCAGAATGGAAAGAGCTAAAGTGCATCCGTAAATGCACATATACCAACGTACTCTAAGCATAATTGGTAATGGGTTTGAGTACCTCCAAAGCTTCCTATGAAAATATCATGCATGACAGGTTGAACATAAGTTCATAGAGGGGATCCAGAAATACCTTGCACAAGTACTTGTACTTATACAACTTCTGATAGTGTACTCTGAGAGGTGGCAACGAAGGGTGCCATATATCATTATGCTCTAACAATAATTCATAGAACACACTCCATCTAATAAGAACACTTTCATGTGAAACTGAGAGGCACTGGTTGCCAGCATTCTCTAAGCATTTCTTAATGATGACATTTATGTTATTCAATAAAATCTCTACCCAGTCGAATATTATTTCTCGTCATGATGACATGGTGTATTAAGGGAACCCAATGCTTGTGCAAATGTGAGTAATTTTTCTCCTCCTACAACTTGTTGACCAACATTATCTCATCTATGAGTGTTTATTTTAGTTGATTAGCGGGGTTGATATTAGATTGGGGCTTATGGAACAACTTCACTCCTTCCCATCAACTCTCAATCACCTTGACCAGATTATGTTTACTTGCAAATGCTTGCATGGATTTCTTGTCAAGAATGGTCTATGGTGTTGCTAACTTATATATGGTATTCTTGATTTGAGGAGGATACAAACCCATTCATGTCCCTTTATCAGAATATATGTTTTTTTTTTTTTAATTTCGTGTTTCCTCACTTGATTAGACAATTTATATTTTTAAGATAAGGGAATATATCTACATTGGTTGCAATCCTATTCAATTGAGAGACTTTCACCATGCAAGTGATGGGTTTATTTCCAAAAGGTCTAACTTGTAATTCCATTATTGGAACCACTATTTTATATGTCTCACACAGGTTGTCAAATATGATATCATATGGGACATTGAAGCTAAACTTGATGTTGTTATACACTAGACTAACCTCTGACATTGATGGTTCTTCTATCTCTTTTCTCTTTGGACCTTTTTTCCTTCTTCAGAGTCATTTTTTCAAACATGTTCTAACACATTTGTCGAATGTTACAACATTATTTGTTATCTTGAAAACATGCATAATAAATTTGAGTATACCTCAAGGTGGTGTAAGTAGACATTAAATTTGTAAAGTAGACAAGCAAGTAGAATACAACCTATAAATATTTACTTGGCAAGCAATTACAATTCAAGGATTTTAAGGTAAGAATGTCTAGGACTGTCCTAGTTAATTGTACATAAGAGGATCAAATTCACGAGAAAATGGTGCATGGAAATAAATGAACTCCGCAAACAAGAAACACCCCAAAAGTATTAAAAAACTCAAATCATAACATGTATATGAGTATTATTATTATGAGAAGATTAGATAAACATATATGTTATTGAATTACCCACACAATTATTAAAATCACAATATGTAGCACTTTACTCGGCGAGGGTGAACAATGGTGGGTTTTGGGTGAATGGGCACTAGGCCCTTAACTTGAGGATTTCCTCTTATTGTTATAACGTGGAAACAAACGTACTATTAACTGCCTAGGAATAAAATGTTAGTGCTAAATCCTATGCATTCATGGATTGTAACGTGAATGGATCCTTTTCTTTAATGTAGAGCAATAGTAATACATCATTGGAGCTTGTATGTTGGTTTTTCCATTTCTTCTTGAATGAATTTGATCATAATCACATACTAAAATGTGAATGACCTGTTTGAATTCCTTGCTTGCACTAGGTAAAGCAACAGATCAAATAAAAAATGGCTTAGTTGCTTACTTTCTTTGAGACCCTCGCTAGTAGTGGTAATCCTCAATACAAGTGATACCTCTTACTTCATGGTCCAAAAAATGCAAGCAAATCCTTGATCACACTTTGTGAAGGTGAATGGAAATGACACTTTTACATGGGGTCTCATCCTTTGCTTCCTCTTATATTTAGTGAGGTGATAACCAAGCAGACCTCTTTCTTTCATGAATGATCAAACAAGTAACTATTATAACCAATGGTACATCTTTTCCACTTGCTAACAAACCTTGATTATTGTAGCTATAGCGGAGGTGAACAAGCCTTCTCCCTCTCATAAGATAATAATGGAACGATGAGAGCAATGGATGCCTGAATTGCAATTGTGACCCTATGTGAAAAGGATCTCCCCTCCAGTTAATAACATTACAATAACATCATATAATTGATGGGAATATATAACTCCTTGACCACGGTCGTTCGGATGAGAGAAGTAGAGTATTTCCCTTCACAAGATATTAAGTGAATGGATTATATAACTAGTATCTCCCTTTGGTTGAATTCACTAAAATGAAGGTGAACAACCCCTCTCCTTCATGCAAGATATGGCTCTAAGCGAATGGTAGCATAGTTTCATAAATTATTAACTTTAAGCTTTAAGATCATGATTGTAAACTTGAATATGATTGGATTCCTACCTTCATAGAATAATGAGCAATTGGTTATATAATACAAGGACATAGTCACCCTAGCTAGGATGAATGCTAATGACATTCCCCTTGCATGAGCTTGAGTGACTGATTTATTTTCTCTTAGAGATTGGTATGGAGATTGGTATGGCGATAACCTTGGTATGGCAAGGCCTCTAGTCCATTGAACAAAAACTTTAATCATCCTTGCACTTTTGAGTGCGAGGGGTCCCATTTGAGCATGGTTATAAGGTGAGAGGTTTATTATCTCATTCCTTCATAAGACTAATTTCAAATCTCTTATCACCACATTCACCATGCTAGTTAGGGTGATGGTAGCCAATATAAACGTACCCTATTTCTTCAATACAAACAATAGTTGAGTGAAAAATGGATTAAGGTTTTTGAGGTCTTGTAAATGTGGCTTAGATTGCATTTACATTTAGCGTATCATGACAATGATACTATAGTTTTTACCAAGTGGTAAGCATAATAATAGGGAAACTTGAATGGCCAAAATACTTATTGCACATGGTGAGTAAAATTCTCTTGTCTCTAAACTAGGAACACTCAACATGAATTGACTGGGTAACGTTAGAGAAGCAATCAAAGGCATGGCAACTTTCAAAGGCGAATGTGATAATATGAATGGAAAAGGGAATTGATGTGATGGAGTTTGGTTCAAGCTAAGTATTTGTCCTTGATACTATAAATGATATCCCAAAGAATCATAAATAGGGGGCTATCTTTTAAAAAAAGAAGCCCCATATGCACATATGGGCATGTTGCAGGGTCAACACATGGTAACACATTGACCTATATTTCTAAGATGCAATAGTGATAATGTGATGAGCTTGGTATGACAATATATTATTTGTTAATCTCATAAGGAATTCATGAGAGGTAGGGTATATGTGACTAGTTGTATCACCCTTCTCAAGGTTAGCAGGTTAGAGAACACCACTACTAGTACATTTAGTCCATATATTATGTATTCTTGTTAATTTAGCAACAATCTAGGTCTTGATAATTGTGTTCTTTAATATTATGGTGCTACCTGTAGTCAACTAGATCTAGAACATAATAGGAACGTACACATTACAACTATCAAAGGTTAACTATCATAAATAAATAATATGCGATTTGAAATTTAACTAAGAATTTAATTAACATACATTTTGGAAGTTTTAAGCAAGGAACAACACAAATAATTAGTGGAATAACTCTTTACTCTTTGTGATCCTCAATTATAGTGTAGTCCAGGTGGTAGAAAGTGACTTAAGATCATCCCTTGCCCCTTGCCCAAAGTAGAAAATTATCCTCCTTTCCAACTAAGAGTCTAGCCAACTCCCTAGCTTCGTGAAACCCTTCACTTTCTTATCCTTCCTTACTCAAGGCTCCAAGAATGAAAATGCATAATATGTTTCTTCCCAAAATTCCAAAATCAATAGTTTTTCCAATATCTCAAGCAAAGATTGAACTTATAACTTCCTCGACACTTCCTCCTTCCCCCTATTTATAATTTTCCCATGCAAACCTCCCCCAAGCCTTCTCGACCATTATTCCCTTTCCATGGAATGATTTCTCATTACGATAGTTATGTCATACAAAAATAAGTGTCCCATCATGTAGGCACAAAGGGATGGCGAGTTAAGGCTACCACTACACACATTCCACCCTACTCTTCTCTCATCAACGTGTGAGATCATGTGTGGTACGGTGGGGAAATTGAATCTGCATGTGGTTTTATCATTATGTTTGTTCTAGCTAGGATTAATGATATTGTTTCCATCTCAATACTCAACCCTAAAAGCATTGAAGTATTGGAAGCAAGCAAGGGCGTTATAGATGAAGTTGACAGGTCTTTCTTAATCCAAAGGTGACAATTTAAGGAGTTATGGTTAGTGGGAATCTAACCTAGATTTTCTTATCTTCATAGAAAAAATGTTCCATTTCCATTACAAGAATAAATGTTATGTCCTATGCAAGATAAATGAATTTCAATGGGGGGTTAAGTGATGTGAGCATGAGGTTTTTGAAGCTCAATGTTGTGTGATGAATTCCACCATTCAATGGAATTTCTAGCAAGAAGAATGCAACAATAAAATTAAAGTAAAGAATAGGGTGAGGGATCAATGTGTAGTGGATATTTAAAACCAACTATTTGAGATTAATAAATTGGAGAAAGAGATCACTACCTTCATGCATATTTATCATACTCGATTCTCTACAATCTCTAGTTGGTAGAATCTTGGCTCACCTTCAACTCCCCCAAGAGGTGGTTTCATCTCCTCCCCCTCTATCTTCTACATCAATTGGGGTCTCCTCTCTTTGCAGCTTCTCACTGGGCAATGACAAGGCTTTAGACATCCCATGCTCTCCTAAACCAGAACTAGTGGATAATACAAGTGAAGTAAGCCTTATAGATCAAATTGATGTGGAAATGCACTTTGAGGATACAACTTTGGAGACTCATGCAAGCCTGAAAGTTGATGCCTTTCAAGGGCATGCTTTGTAGTTTATTTCATCTATTTGTCATATTTTTCTATGTAGTTTTATTGTTGTTTTAGTTTGTAAGAAAGAAAACCTATTAGACCTATAAAGGATGGAATGGGTAGGCAAAAATTGGAAAATTTGGGTGAAAGACTATATCATTTTGTTAGCAGGTTGTGGCCAAACTCTTTTTTTTTTTTGTATTACGATGTTGTTTGGTTCAATGACATATATTTCTAATAGAAAATGTATCTATTATTGTGAAATAATAATAATAATAGTATATGCACACAATGTATGGTCATGTAGCTAGCCTACTCATACGTTATGCGGGTACTTATAAAAATTAGCAGTGAATTCTTTTTAATGCTCAATTATTTAATGTCCATAATCACACATGCTTAGTAGCACTATTAGATTATTTAAAACTTTCATTTAACAAAAGAAACATGATTCAATCAACATGCTACATGGATAACCACATCACATTGATTGAAATGAACCAAACAAGCACTTTAGGCATGGTAAGAAATCTAAAAAAGGAAGTAAAGTGTAACATAATCAATTCATATCAGGATCATATCCAACTCATAATCACCCCCCGGACACCTACTTCCATCTTCCATCTCCCATATTCTACTTTACTGCAATATGCTAGAGCATCAATTGTATCGACCACTCTAGATATAACCCTTAGAGAGCATCAATTGTATCGACCACTCTAGATATAACCCTTAGGTGAAAGCATCAAATATATCAACCTAAATTATAAGGGATAATAGCTAACACTTTACTCCCATGGATTTAGGTTTTGGAGGATACATGGTGGGTAACACCTACACCATTCCAAATAAAACTAGAGGTCAACACTCTAATGTCGAGACCCAATCATATTGTGCACTTGTAGCTCTTAGAACCACTCCATTGAATAACCACCATGGGTAGGTCTTGACTCTTGTCAAAATCGTTCAATTGTCGAAGTTGAAAGTATAATTCAGTCAAAGTCCCCCTTAGCCGACCGACCCAGGAAGTTAAGTAGTTACAACTTCCTGGTAACTGAATGTGTATGTATAAATAGACAATCATGTACCAGAGAAAGTGTCTTTGTTGTGTTGTATTGATACATACACACACACACACACACACACACACACACACACACACACACCAAAACTATCACCAAACATTTTACATTTTGCATATTAAGGACTAGTAATATTAGTCCATGTTTCTACATTTTAATATGAATTTCCATCCTTAAAATCATCCCTGTATATTTCACCATCATAAACATTATAAGATAAATCAAAGATGAAACAATAAATTGATATTTTGAGTTCCACACACACACACACACACACACACACACACACACACACACACACACACACATATAATAAAATGGTGTTATTTGGGCTTCCACTACTTTTTGTATGTCTTTGTCTATATGTATGAGTATGTGATTCTATACTTGCTTATGTGATGAACTACTGGTAACGATCCCCTACTTTTCCCTAGATTACAACATTAGTTCCCTTGCCGATAGTTATGAACCTAGGCATGTAGAATATCACATAGATGATAAGTTTACAAGACATATCTGAATGGTGGGAATGAAAAATTAAGAATTATATTAAGAACTATGCAAGAAGAAATAACCTATCGTCAGTAGAAGCACGATCACAATTTTTCTTAGAGACTCACGAAATATTTCTAGAAGCTATCAATGAGTCCTTATTCGAGTACATCACCAAGTTTGGTAATGTGTAAATTGACTCCCGACAAAAAATTAACCCTCAAGCTTACAAACATAGGTCGAACAAATTTGCACGAGTGGGTTGAAAGAATTGTTGAAGATTATATAACAGAACAAGCTATCGAGGATCGAACTTCCCTCGATACAATAAAATATAACTTCTACATGGATTTACATGACAGATTCTTATGCACCATCCCCAAACTGCTTCATAAATTCTTGCTCGACAAAGGAGTCAGTGTAACACCCATGTTTCCCCCAACTTGTAATTAATCATTTATTATGATCACCATGCTATGGCATGGGAATAATGTAAATGTATTATTTTTTAGATTGCCAATAAATGATTGTGGGGGTGAAGCCTTAAATTACTAGCCATGATATCACTAGAGGAAAGAGTGAGGAAACAATAGAGAGGGTTCAATATGTCAAAATGACTCAAATTCTCTTTGTTAAAATATTAAGCCTCATCCCGATCCCAAGGAAAAATCAATTAACGAAAGAAGGACTTGTGGTTGAACAATAAACTACCCCCATGAAAGGAAGCATGGAGAGTTTGGCTGAGAAGATAGAAAACTGCCTACTCGAAGTACCACAAAGTGCAGTTTTCCTGCAGGACTAGACTGACTTGATTTGCTTCTAACATAAGGAACATGACATGTCCAGAACCTTCCTTGGGAGGAAAAAAGGTGTGCAATAATACACACAAAGGTAGACAATACAAAGACCACACCGGGGAGGGAATGTGTGACCCGGATATGCAGAGAGAAAGAGGAGGAGCGCGTGAGGTCCTCTAGTGGAGAAGAAGAACATAAGAATTTAAGTTGTTCTGGTTAAAAAGGAAATAAAAAGAGAAAGGATCTCAGAGAATTTGCAGAAAATAGGACCTGAGCGGAAGGTCGCGAACTTGATGTTGAGGGAGCATCTAATAAACCTCGCAGAGGCTATGACAGAGAAAGAACCTCTGAGAAACTACAAAGGTTCCCTAGCGATATCATGGCTTGGCACAGGAGTGGCCAGAGTGATAGGGATGAATGCCTCTGAGCCTATGTTTGGGTGGAAAGGTGAACACCCACAGTTAGTTGGTCGATGATCGACTGTAATTGATAAGTATTGCGCTTACCCTGCGCATTTGGATTGAAATGCATGATTTGAATGTCTTAGTTTTCTTATCTCTAAGTTAATTGGGTAATGTTATGTTTTCTATTTTTAGATTTTATATGCATGTGTGTGTGTTTCATGGTTCAATGAATGAATCTTTGATATTATATAAGTTTCAATTGTTTCTCTTTTGAAATCCTGGTGCAAGGAGTGCACAATGGCCATGCAAGGAGAACGAAGGTAGAATCATTTTCGGACTCGATGGCTCAGGAGAGATAGCGTGAAACTTTGTACAGTGATTGGAAGGAGTGCGTAGATACTCGTCTGAGTATAAAAGTTCCAAGGATAGATCCGTGCAAAGTGTGAACAAGGCCAACACTTAGTGAAGTTTTGAAAGGATCTCAAGGTGAGCGAGCACAAAGAGTACACAGGAGATTTTTCTAAGTCTCAAGTTCAAGAGAAAGAGCGCAAAGCGTGCGCCAGAGCCTAATTCTTTTAAAGAAGATGAAAACAAGAAAGATAACAAGATTTAATGCTTGAAAAGGAGGATTCCTTTGTTTGAAGGGCGAGATCCATTTGGGAGGAGCCAAAGTCTTTCACGACCATTGGATTTGGAGAAGAATAATGGGTGTTAACCCATAGAAATCCGTTGGACTTCACGAGTTCGTAGAATTTTGTGTGTTCATCATAAAGGAGGTGAATTCTCCGAAGTCCCAGAGCCCAAAGTTAATCTAGGTCATTTGTAGTAGAGGGACGCATGTCTGTAGATCAACGGTTATCCGAAAGTCTAGTTATCCGACAAAATCAAAGTATAATCACAAGAGCATGCAAGTTTCCTGAAGCTATGACGGTTAGAGAAAATACTGGCCATTGGCACCATATGCACATGGTGACAGATCAAGTGTGATTCGTAGTTCGGCCCTCCGGAAGATCTGAGGTGTGTTGCGTTTTGGATCGAGGACTCCTGAAGGTGGAAGTGGATCTTGACTGCCTATTGTTGAGGACACGTGGACCATTGATCAAAGTCCTTCACATGTTCAGAGTTTGAAAATACGAAAGGAACTATGGTTCAAGGTGTGGAAATCTTTGAAGCCTGGAGCCTGGAGAAGATGTAGGTTGTTGATATGAGGTAAGCATCAACCGTCTGATCTACTAATTTAGAGTTCATGCATTCAAAATTATTGTGTGTTGGAGTAGGTAAAACCTTTGAATGTTGAATTCACAAAGTAACGCGGACCATCGATCTGAGGATGCTTCACGATCCCTCTTGACTGTCGGATATAGACCATGGTCAGCCCGAGACTGACCACTCCAGGAGAAAAGAGGAAGTTACACAATAGATTCTCCAAACGATGAAGTTGCAAAGTAGTGTAGGTCGTAGATCTATGGATCTACGAAAGCACATCTCGATCGTGGGATATAAGGGGCATTGGAAGGTTGTTAGACCATCGTGACGTGGCACACTGACATCACCCAAGGTGACGTGGAACCCCGTTCGACTTGCCACGTGTCACCCTAATTCGTGCTCTTCACATATCCTATGTGCCCATTAGAATGTGACATGTGTCACCCATTGATGGGGTCAGATGTCATTGCCTTACCACGGGTACCCCCCCTGGAACATACTCACTTGGCCTAATAATGGGTGGAGTACTAAGGACCCACCTATCCTTGCCTCTACATTTAATGCATCAACATGTGTAAGGGTGGACTCTTCAGGAGAACGGGGCTTCGAAACTCTGGAGGTTTGGGGTGTAGTATCTTAGGTATACCAAAAGGGCTGAAGGCCGGAGCTGCATGGCAAGATTTTGAGACTTCGGAGGATATGCACAAAGAAATAAAAAGGGGCATTCAACACCGAAGTGTCGAACATGAAATTTTTGTAACCCTGTACATTAAACGAGGACGAAGTACCATCGATGGATTTAACGGTGGATTAATTTACACCATAAATGTAGGAGCGCTAGGAATCCCTCGGACTTCTGGGAACCTTGGGATAGTAAGAATGAGACAGACCCACGTGGGAACCACATGTCCTTTGACTAATGATGCTCATAAAACTTTGGAAGGGAATAACTCCCAATCTAGAGCTCAAATTTGACACGGTAATGGTGGTTGGAAAGCTCTTGATGCATAGAAAGTGATGGAGATGCCGAGAAGAGGATTCAAGATGATTAAGGCAAGAGGAATTTTGATGCCCCATCCCTAAAAAGGGTACTTAGAGGTTGGGTGTGTTACAAATTGGTATCAGAGTAGGAAACAATACTTGGCCTGCTTGGGCTCACGAAAGAGTCAAGTGATTATTTTTCTTTCT
>CBVK0103243200.1:0-14097 GCA_900067695.1 Picea abies
ATTTTTAGTGTTGCTATACACAGGGTTTCTGCCCATTTATGCCATAGAGAAAAAATGGAACGCAAAGTTTATTGCCACTGCTACAATTGATCTTGGAAGGTTAGAATTTTTTGTTAGATAAACTTCTATAATTGGTTGGATTAATCAGAATGAGCCTCATATGGGCTACTACCAATCAACAAAGGGTTCCACCAAACAAGCAACCTTTACAACAAGAGAATTGAGGATAAATATTCAGGAAGATCTATACAACAGTATCCATTAGTCTGCTCAAACAACTCAGGTTGAAGAGGCATTGTTTTTCGAAGTGGACCTGAAGGTACTGTCCCTATTGTGGTGAACTGATGCTAGAACAATATCTATACCACGGGATGTGGCAAAGAACATCAACAATTCCCTTGGCAATTGTTGGCTTGCCAATATAACACTTTTTGCACCCTCTACATTCACTTCTACACCCCTTATTTCGCTCTCTCACCTTATAAACGCATTTATATTTTCACTCATACAACTAAATACCCAGCAAGTCTAGTAACGTATGGTCATCTTATTGATTTGATATGCTTATAAAATGACATGAACTTTTCTTTGTATTGTTTAATGGTCTTGTTTTTTCCAGACATGTCTTATGAGGATAGCACTCCAGCATCACCAGACTATACTCTGTACATATTCGATATATGTATTCTGCAAACATGTTGGACCTTCAATTATGTAGGTTATGAAATGAACACGTTTGGATATGAAGTTCAAGAAGCATTCCATGAATACATTTATCTTGAAAAAACAAGTTTCATGCCTTGTCATTATCAAGGATCCATAACAGTTGAATGATACATTCTACACTTTCAGACTGTCAGGAATCATGTGCTTCATATATTACAGGACAAAAGACAAAAAGAAAGAACAATACTAAGATAGAAAATATGCACATATTCTAGTTTCATCATGTCAGGTATCATGTGCTCGATACATTACAAGACAACGAAGAAGAAATAGTGATAAGAGGATATGTACAGAGAAATAAAACTACCAAAATTGATCTATCTAATTGTGGCAAACAACACACTTATTACAGATTAGCATTGATGAATAAAAACTACAGTTGTACCTACATTTTCTTTGAAGGCAGGAGTTCAGTCATACTGGTAAGGGGATTCTCAAATTGGCTCCATCTCTGCTCAAGAGTCCCACTAGAACCCAAAAGGTCATGACGAGAATAGGGATATCTTGTGTTAGGCCAACCTTTTATGTTATCTCAATTAAGAACATTTTTTGGAAGGTATACTCATCCCTCTTGGCCCCCCTTTTGGCCTTGGTCTTGGAGGGTGTTTTGGCCTCAACAAGAGTAGGATGAGAGAAATTCCTATGCCTTCTCTTCTAGCCCCTCGAGTTGGATTCAACAAACTCCACATCAAATTAATCTACCATATCATTGAGATGACCTAGGACAAGGAGTGTAGGGGCCCAAAATGCCACGAACATGGAACTGGAACAACCATCATCATTGAAGAGAACCACTCAGACCAAGGAATGAACAACATGACCTATGACCCAATCTTCTTATCTAAGAATCAACAATTGATGAGGACATCAAGAGAACTAAACCATCAATCAAATCATCAAGCTAGGATGAATCCAACCCATGTAGTTTCCTCTGCGAATCCCCAAACCCCTTTGACCTCTCCTATTTTGGTTGTTTATTCCAATAAAGAAAGGGGAGTCTCTCCTCAAACACAACCACAATAAAATAAATATGAACACCATTGGATGAGATCTCCAACCATCCATTCAAACAGAGCCATTGAGGACCTCCAAGACAAATGAAATAGAATTTCCCCATGCAGACAAGATAACCAATCCCTATGACCCTTATAAAATAGGACAATGCTGAAGGAACCCACTGTCAAGAAGAATGGTTCCCCCCTCATTGAAAATACATGATCCCCCTCCTTCTATGATGATTTTTAGTTTTCCCATTATTCCAACCTCATTATTGAAGAAATTTCTCACGAGACAAGCCATAACCACCATCTGAGTCCTATCACATCTCTCCTCAGACCTCCAAGCTCCCTCCCCTCACATCAGGATATATTATGTTATGTTGCAACCCTGTACCACATTTTTCACATCTCCCATCCACATGGAGAGCCATATGGGTGCTTGTTTTCTTCAAAGTTAATCTCAGACTAGTCCTTGGAAAGCTATTATGGGACTCTGTCATTCCAAGGAGGTACCAAATATTCAGTATGCAGGATTTCCCCTTCATTGTCTAGCCGATCAACTATTTTATTAGCTCTTTGAAAAATGTTGGAGGGGATAATGAATAGGATTTAATTCAAAAGCATAGAGACCTGGACTAATTTTCCCGTGAGGTGATAGTTTCATGATGTAATTTTTGGATTAGTTCCACATTGTATTTTCTTCAAGAATTGAATGATAAGGAGATAGTATCCCTATAATAAGAGTTAATAAAATCCATGTTTAATTTCTAATTGTATCCCCTAGAGTAAATCTTGAAGCTCAGACACATTGTTAGTTATTTTTCCCGAGTAGGAGGAAAAATAAGAATGATGTCTCTTGCCTCATTATGAAAGATACTATCGGTCCCTGTAGGTCTAGGGTTTCCTTTTGACACGTGTCAAAATTAAACTTGATGAAGTTGTGACAAGAAAAGGGATATCTTTTGTGTTAGACTCAGAGATAACATAAAAGGAAATAGCCAAGATGTCATCAGAATTTACATCAAATGGATTGAGGGGGAATGCACGATATTTATTACGATGGCACCTGTTGAGAGAAGTTGATGAGCCAATTGGTTGGTTGACCGAGTAGGTTCAGTCGCTTCCTTAGGTGGGTGAGTGGCTATGTTCATAATAAAAAGAATGAGTGAGCGGTGATAGCCAGAAATGCCAGTTTAGGCAGTCTTATTTCTGAAAGGAACCGTTAGGTGGGCGGAGTAAGTATCTAGTCTTCTAATGGGAATAAAGGTGACTGTCTGGTCAGAATTTATACAATGTTGCAAAAACGTTTAACATAGAAATACAAGATACTCCAGCAAGTTTTGGAATAATAGTGTTTGAAAAAGTGAAAGTAAATCAATGACAGCTCTTGGAAAATTTCAAACAAGTCCTAATGAGGTGAGGAGACAGTGCACACCAAAAGGAATAAACTTCAATTACCAAATTAAAGCCCTCGCGCGGAACCTTCCAAGTTTCTTCTGCTCTGAACACTGAACAGGCGGCTCCACGGACCACCAAGCTAATAACTGTAAAAAATTCTAGTTTCTAACTTTCTTCTGCTCTGAACAGGCGGCTCCACCATGGTCCACTAGCATCTCTTGCGGCTTGCCCTCTTTCCAAATTCCGTTCGGGAAATAAACTCAAAAATTCAATATATGTAAATCGGGCCTTGGGGATTTTAGTAGACTCTGTAGTTCTCGTGAACGAACCAGACAAGTAACAAAGCTATGATTTTAACCTGATGCCATACAATTTATACCAATTTATACCAGGTGGAAGGGCCAAAATGTAGCTACCCAGTGCCCATACCACAAAATCTGGGCGAATTAAACCATAAACCTCGATTTTACCAAATGCCTGGGCGAAGAAGCTATAAAAAATTCCCATACTTCTAGAAATTTGGCTAATGGAAGCTTGTCCCTCCAAATTTTAGGGGCAAAATATAATTTTTTTTCCTCTATCTCCCTAAAAACAAGGGCTAACCCTGTGTTACACATCCAAATCACTCAACTGGATAAGTGTCGCACATACCTCTCACTTGTCGCAAGTGTCGCAACTCCTGTACAACTTGTCGCAAACATCGCAAGTTGATCATAAGAGTGTCGTAAATACTGTTGAGTTATGTCACCTCGATGACGACATCACAGAGGCACTTGAAACATCTCATTTATTCAGTTTGAAGGAAGGGAACTGGTCTACTGAGGTCAAACATCTCTTGACATCTTAGAGGGCTTCATAATCAAGGTTTTGGAAGGGGAGCGCTCCTCTAACACTACCTGAGGAGCGCTGGCGCCCTTCCACCATGGCTGAGGAGCGCTATAGTGCTCTTCCACCCCTTTGCAGGAGCGTTACCCAAATTTGGAGCGCTGGCGCTTCTCTGGACCTTTCTGGGAGCGTTATAGCACTCTGTGACCTTCTTGAAGGAGCGCTCCCTATTCTGGGTGAACTGTTAAGCCCGGTGAGAAGAATAAGGGAGGAATCATTCAAGTTTAGGAGGCAGTTAAGCTCGAATTCTTGGTTTTATCAAAAGATCTCTCAACCAAGGAGGAAGTTCCTAACTGGTTCTAAACATAACTTGAGTGGTTAGCCTCTTCCCAACCTATATAAGCAAGCTCTAATGGTGAAGAGAGGAGGAAGAAATGTATATGTGAAACTTATGATCTTGGAGGAAATCTGCAGTCAGCTAGAGAAGAACCATCAGTGCAGCTGCTGCCATCCAGGTCGTGGATCTTTCAGACAAGGGTTAGACGAAGGGGACCTGACGAAGCTGTCGCATTCGCATCTACGATTGTAAGTACTGCTGTCATTATTCTCATTAATATGACATGCTTGGCCTGTTTCTTTCTAAGTTTATGTCTGATGCTGCATGAACTTATCATTCAGTGATAGATCTATTTTCAAGCTAATGTCAATAGGGTAGGAAGTGGTCGTATCTTCGTTTGTCTGCAGACCTCAACGAGGAGCAAAGGATTGGAGCGCAACTCGGAGCGTGCAGGGACAAACATCAGTTAAAAGGTACTTCCATTATTCTTCCTTCTCATGCATTAGGCTTAGATAGATTCGAAAGAAATTCAGTGTCCATGATAAGCACTTTTCTGTCTAAGGTTAAGGCCAAGCCTTAGAGGTCGATCTACTTGTCCGCAGGCAGATTTTCCTACAACAGAAACTGGCGACTCCACTGGGGAGATAGCTTTGAATCAAAGCCTCTTGTTTTGATTCTTCTCCTCATTGACCTTGTTCTGCCCTTTGATCATTTCAGACCTGGTCTACCCCTCCTTTGATTAGTTTCATGAGCCAATCAACTCCTCATCTTGTCACTTTCAGCATTGTTGTCGAATTCAAATAGCAATTTTTGTTTTTTCTTGACAATTCTGGGACTTTAAGACCCTGGCGCCCCTGACTTAGTGTCACCAGAGCGCCACTGCTTCTTGTAGCCCTACACAGAGCGCTATAACGCTCTTTGCCCTTGGCAACAGAGCGCCATCCCCTTTTGGTCCAAAAACCTTCCAAATTTGCAATTTTTTGGGTTTTTTTGCTTCTGTGTTCCTCTACTGAGTGACTTCATGAGTCAATTGTTCTTCCTGTTTAATCTTGACATCAATCTTGTTGGAGAGAAAACATTTTTTTTGATTGGATCTTGTGGCCTTCTTCACCCATTTTCATTTGAGTTTTCCTGTTGAGTAAAGCTTGGTACCTATGCATTACTTCTCTTTTCTCTTCAGTTGAGTAAAACTTTGGTGAAGATCATCAATAGCCTACAGACCTCTTCATCTTGTTTCCAGTCAAGTCATTGTTCTTCAACCCTTTGTTTTTGAGTGTGGAGCTTGTTTTTCTCTTTGGTCGTTTCTTTCATTTTTCGTCTCAAATGCTACGAAGGGTGTATTGTTTGTATGTTTTCTCATACTATTTTGGTTTCCATCCATACCAAGAAGTTAATTAGCAAAGATTAGCATTGTGAGTGCATAAATCGTCATTCATATGCAAACAAGAAAGATATCTGCATGTTTGATTGAGTATATTAGGAGGCATTTTTTAAGAAAAAGTTTTGCATTGCATCAGAATTTGATTGAGAAAAGAATTGTTGGAAGACATTCCGTGGATGTGCTTGTTAGTGAAAGAACTCTCTCTCTCCCTTAGCTAGATGTTCATCGAAAGAAAATGATTGCTTATCATACTTGATGCACTCTTTGGAGTCAGAGTCTTAATTCCATTCGTTTCACTTCCATGCACCCCTTTTGCGTAAAGAACAACCACTAAAATCAACGCTAATTAAAATTTACCTAGAACATTTTCTTTGCTAGAATCCTCCACCAACAGTAGAACAGGCATAGTACTTTGGATTAGGGCTGTGAGCATAACTCTCCAAAGTTGTTAAAACAAACATTAGCATCCTGAGATAGGGAGAGCAAATCCATTCATCGTATAAGTCTGCCTGGGATCCCCCTCTCACACAGGGGTTACGCACGAGGTTGCATTCAGGTGAGCTACGGGGACTAACCCTCTGTGGTTTAACTGTTTGTGGTGGTCTGATCATATTATGGGGGTCACTTTGAGGTAAATCCACAATTACTTGCATGGAAGCTTCTTAGTTGATTTCGGGCTTGATACCCTGCCCGTACGTTCGGATCGAACTGTCGACTGTTCCCGCCCAAGGGCTGACTGTGAATTGGTAACCTTAGTGGCCATAATCTTTTAGGTTCTTACACAAGGTGACGGTGACGGGAAGTCTCACTGTACCTAGAACAAACATTGGTCAAACTCACTCGGGCTCCTTGGAGGGTAAATCCACAATTACGTGCGTGGAAGCTTGCACCAAGGCGTAAGTCCGTTAAGCAGGTCGCCATTGTAACTGTTCCACCCTAGCCCCACCCCTTCTGGACTTGATCGCGCGACGTTGGATTTCATCACCAACTAGAACGGTCATCAAAAGAAGGTCCTGTTTGCTTGGTTGTGATTCTTAGATTTTTTAGCGTGTGTTGTTTCTTTTTCGCTAGTTGGCCGTAGATCTCTTTCATAGAATCTTTTTCTCTGCCAACATTGATTCCCCGCAACGCTCACGAAGACTACAGGGACTCCCTCCAGAAAATATGGAAGGAGACATCCCTTTACCCACACATTCTATGGAACAATCTCCTCAACAGAGCGAGGTCCAAAACACTACAACTTCTCAGGAAGAAGTTGGCGTCCCTTTGGAGAATTTTAGAATTGTCTCGGAATCCCCGGAAGCTTATCGTATCCCAGAGGGATATGAACGACAAATCCTCCACCTAAATTCCACCGGGGAGTATGTTGTCATAAACCCTCTTAATGCTCCGGAAGGGTCCCTTTGAAACCCTTTACTCGATGACCCTTTTTGGACCGCGGACATTGTTCGGAGTCCACCACGCTTGGTCCAAGATCAGTATGGAATGGGAGAAGGCACTGACGCATCTTCCTCCTACACGGTACCCTCAAATCACTTTACCGGCGCCACCACGTTTGTAGCCACACCGCCCATTGGCCCGAACATATCGACCATGAGTCACCCAGTCGATCAGGTTGTTAGACCTACTATTCCTCTCCAAACGACCCAGTCAACAATAGCCCCTCACATCCCGACCATTCCTACCGGCAATCCGGTAATCACCCAAACCCCGATTGGCACACCAGTAACACCAAGAACAAATCTCCCTTTTGGATTTCGGGCATTAAACGCATCTACCACTACTACTGCCCAAACCACTACTCAAATCACAACGAGAATTTCCATACCTATCCAACAACCCGGAGGGACCGCTCTTGGTGGCACCAACCCAACCGGAAACATTGGTCAACTTTTCACGACTGGCCCTCAAATCCCGGGAACTCCACCTCAAACTGGGGGGCACCCTCCCGCCGGAGGGCAAATCCCATTCGGAGGGCACCCTCATGCTCGAGGGCAACCTCAAATCGGAGTCCACCATCAACCGCATGGACAAACTATGTCCATGGCACCCAACCCGTGGAGCATTCCTTTTCAAGGCAATCCACATGCCTCCACGGGACCAACTGTGTCTGCCACATCTAATCCATGGAACGTTCCTTTCCAAGGAAATCCACACTTCCTGGCAGGAAAAAATGCGCAGACTCCGCAACAACCTCCTTATGGACAAATGCCCAACCCAACCCTCAACCCTCAAAACCCATCCGATCATCCCCCGCTCACACAAGCTTCTCACAACACTTCAAATCCGCTATACCTTGGCCAAAACCAACCTAACATGAGAGGGCCCATGAGTTATAACTATCCGCATAACCCAGTTTTGGGCCCCACTGGTGTCCCTTTGCCACACCAGCATTACCCCCAGGTTAACCGACAACTACCTTTCCTAGCCACCCTGGATCTTCCAGATCTATCTCGGTTAACGAATGATCCGATTCATCATTCTTCCGGTTGGCCAACTATTCCAGCAAAACTTCCTTCTGATATTCCGAAATTCGATGGAAAATCCGGAGAAGACCCAAACAACCATGTAATGACCTTCCATTTGTGGTGTTCATCAAACTCCCTCATGGATTATTCGATCCGTCTACGTCTTTTCCAACGAACACTTACGGGTTCCGCAGCCAAATGGTATATTGAATTACCACGCGCATCTTTCTATGACTTCAACTCTCTCACTATGTCCTTCCTCACACATTTCCAACTACCCATCCGATACGAAACGGGTACTGAACTATTAACCTCCCTTCGTCAGACGACTTCCATCCACATCTCCGATCATATACATGAATGGAGAAGACGACGAAGGCTAATTAAAGCAGTCATCCCTGACCAACTATTAGCGGAATGGTTCACAAAATCATTATTACCCCAGATCTCCCGTGATGTTTCCATGGGCGGCGTTGTCACTGAGGAAGAAGCCATCGCTCAAGCCCAGTACCTAGAATTAGTCTATTCACAATCCGGTACTCTATATGAGTTGATACCGAATGCTACCCGTCCCAGTAACGATCCATCCAAACCATCGAACTCCTCACATGCACATGGAGTCATCGGCTCCGTCAAGACTCAATCTACAACCCAGTCCACTGGAACAATTCAGCGGCCCACCTCAACGGCTGCCCCCAGTTCGACTACACCCTCTTCAACCCCCCCTACACAAACCCAAGTCTCTGATGTGAACGTGGTCCAATCAACCTCGTCACAGCAACCCGGGGGCAAGAAGAAAGCGAGAAACAAGACAAAGAAGAATAATAACAACGACGCACCCAAAACTCAGACACAAAACCCCGCCACCAGAAAACGACCACAGAAAAAACCGAAATTCCCATGTCTCATTTGTCGTGACGATCACTACACCCGAGACTGCCCGCATCGCGATGAAGTGGCTAAAATTTTCAAAGGAAATTCACAATCTGCTGTGCTCACTCATCCTTTTCCGCAGCAACAATCCTTGGTTGCACAAACCCCCACGCCCGGGGGCAGTTCCAACCAACCCCATGATGAAACATCGACCAGCGCACACATTTACATGTTCAACGGAGTGAATCTCACCACTCGTTCCACGACATACGACACACCAGTTAAACCCGATAAGTCGAAGACTGCTGATAGTTCTTCGCCGGATCCTTCACCACCCGCTGGTAATCCCCCATCTGTCAGCCCTCCATCCGGGCCACTGCAGATCGATAAACCGTCTTTTGACTCCATCCTACGCCCTCCTAAGAGCACCATTCGGAAATCCACTTTCAATCCTAACTCACGAGCCGCCCAAAAGTACAACATCGTAGAAGATTTGGCCCAAGCTTCGTGTGCCATGTCTGCATTGGAAGTGTTGCAACATTGTCCTACCCAACGAAAGACGCTCTTAGCTACCATTGGCGCTTTTGATCCCGAGTCATCAAACTACATCACGTTTAATCTGGACGATTATCGACCACGACTCTCCCACCAGCTAGCTTTCCAAATCGATGTTGTCGTTCATAACCAACAAATACATCGAACCATTCTCGATGAAGGAGCCTCTACCTGTGTCATGTCTTTATCCTGTTGGAAGGGCTTGAAATCACCTGCCCTCAACAAATCCCCCATGATGTTACGTGCTTTCGATGGACGAGGTTTCCATCCTCACGGATTACTGCAATCCCTCGCCGTCCAATTAGGCGGCAAAACCGTTACCATTGATGTCGAAGTGGTCGATGCCCCCCTCGATTATAATTTGCTACTCGGAAGAAGTTGGTTCTATGCTATGACTGCCGTTGCTTCATCGGTGTTTCGATGTGTACAATTCCCTCATCAAGGCAAAATTGTCACCATCGATCAACTTGATTTCTGCACACCTGACGCACGCATCCCTGCCACCAACAACATTCCCTTTTTGGGAGACCACGCAGTTACGTATGAAAGCGTTGGTGTTGTCTTATTAAAAGATTCTAGCCTCATGGGTACCTTCCCTACACCACTTCCACCCACTACATCCCATATTGCCGCCGTCAATATGATCTCGACTTGGCCCCAACAATCTTTGGAATCATCTGACCCCTGGATTGTGCCTAGTCCTTTGGAATTCGATGGACTCAGTGACACCATGCCACTCAGCCCAGCCGAGGCCGCATACGTAGCCATTCAATCCACCTCTCCCTCTTCGAACACTTCCCATTCATTGGCACTCGACACTTACTCGTTGCCCTCGTGGTTAAATTCCCTGTCATCTACCGTCGATTACATTTCCCACATTTTTCCTTCGGACGAATCCATCATGGAAATGCTTAGCATTGACGATCTGCCCTGGGACGACAACCACCACCGATCCTCTTTTCTTCCAATCTCGGAAGACGTGCGAGACATACAATCTGTCTCTCCCCCCGATGTTACCAATGCTTCAAAACTCCCTATCCTCACTCAAGATACCTTCTCCGAAGGAAACATGGGTAACATCTCCCCCACAATCACAATCGACATTTCAGTCAAAGAAGGTGTCGTGGAAAACATCAATCTTGGTGCTAATTGCACACCTGACGAAGTGGCTTCTTACACCGCTTTGTTCCAAGAATTCCGCGATGTCTTTGCATGGAGCTATGAGGAAATGCCAGGGATTGACCCCTCTATCGTCATACATGAAATCAAAACCTACCCTGACGCAAAACCGGTTCGACAGAAACTCCGTCCGGTTCACCCCAAAAAACTGGCAGCCATAAAGGCAGAAGTTGAAAAACTTCTAAAATCTGGCTTTATCTACCCTGTCCCCTTAACGAAATGGGTCTCTAATCTCGTTCCAGTGGCCAAAAAACAAGGGACCATCCGTGTCTGCGTGGATTATCGCGACCTGAACAAAGCTTGTCCCAAAGACAACTACCCCACACCCTTTATCGATCAAATCATCGATAATTGCGCAGGAAGCGTGGTCTTCTCTTTCATGGACGGATTTTCTGGATACAACCAGATTGAAATCTTACCTGCTGATCAACATAAGACAGCCTTCATCTGCCCTTGGGGAACTTTCGCATACTGAAAGCTACCTTTTGGCCTTAAAAACGCTGGTGCCACTTTCCAGCGAGCCATGTCGTACGCTTTCCACGACATCAAGCACATCGCAGAACCCTACCTCGATGATTTACCCGCCCATTCATCCAATCGACCTGATCACATTGATCACCTGCGGGCAATTTTTCTTCGATGTCGTTTCTATCGTATCCGATTGAACCCACACAAATGCATCTTTGTTGTCGAATCTGGTCGACTCCTTGGCTTCATCGTCTCCAAAGACGGAATCAGGGTGGATCCCCTAAAAATCCAGGCCATTCTAGCCTTACCCCCACCCAAAAACTTGACCCAACTGCAAAGTTTGCAAGGCAAAGAGAACTTCCTCCGCCATTTCATCTGTAATTACGCTGAGATCACTAAAGGATTTATGCGACTACTGCAAAAAAATGTCCCTTTCATCTGGGATGACACTGCCCAACGGTCATTCAACGCTCTTAAGCACGCTTTGACCCACGCTCCTTTGTTACATCCCCCCGATTACACAAAGGATTATCTCCTTTACTTAGCCGCTTCTACTTCCACCATTGCGATGGTGTTAGTTCAATAAGACTCTAACGGCGAAGAACACATCATTTACTATCTGAGCAAGAGTTTATCCGGGCCCGAACTCAGATATTCCCATGTCGAGAAACTGGCTATGGCAGCTGTCATTGCTGTCCAACGCTTCCGCCACTACATCTTATTACGCACCACCACGGTCATTGCAAACTCTAACCCCATGTACCACGTCTTGACACGCCAAGTACTTGGGGGAAAATATTCGAAATGGATCGTGATTCTTCAGGAATTCGATCTTGAGTTTACCAAAGCCAAAGCCAAAAAATCCCTGGTGTTTGCCGAGCTCATCTGTGCTCTCCCAAGTGCCGATGAAAACAATGAACCTAGAGACCTCCTTCCCGATGAGTCTCTCTTTCTCATCAGCACCTCTGACCCTTGGTATGGAGACATTCTCCTTTACCTTCAAACCCAACACTTTCAGCCGAACATCTCTCGCGAAGAGCACCGACGTATACGTCACCACGCTCGCCGTTACCTCATCCTCGGCGACACTTTATACCGCCGTGGTATTGACACCATTCTTCGGCGATGTCTAATTCACGAAGAGGCTGAACGCGTCTTGAATGACTGTCACCTTGGCGCTTGTGGCGGTCACCTTTCAGGGATGGCCACAGCCCAAAAAATCCTACGTGCCGGCTACTTTTGGCCCTCTATCTTCAAAGATTGCATCGAGGCTGTCAAAAAATGCCCACCCTGCCAAATATTCAATAAGAAGGCACGAACCCACCCTACTGCACTGCACCCTATTATCGTCATCGACCCCTTCTCAAAATGGGGAATCGATTTCATGCAGTGTAAGCCTACCTCAGCCGGGGGGCACAGTTACATCATCGTCGCTGTCGACTATTTCACAAAATGGGCTGAGGCTATGCCTACCTTTCTGAACGATGGCCGCACCGCAGCTCTTTTCCTTTTTAACCACATCATTACTCATTTCGGAGTACCACATGCCATTGTTACCGACCATGGTGCACACTTTAAGAACCATATGATGAGCGAATTACACGTTAAATTGGGTTTTCGTCATGAAAACTCATCCCCTTATTACCCTCAAGCAAATGGACAAGTTGAAGCAATTAACAAAGTCCTCAAAACCATGATCCAATGCATGGTGGGGGAAAACAAGACATCGTGGCATTTAAAACTGTTCTCCGCTCTCTGGGCCTATCGCACTTCAACAAAAACCTCAACTGGATTCACTCCTTTCCAGTTGGTCTATGGCATCGAAGCCATACTACCCATCGAGTGCGAAATTCCGTCACTCAAATTGAAAGTAGAACTCCTACCCCACACTTCTGCGGAAGAAGAATGATTCTTGTACCTATCCAAACTGGACGAAACACGTCGTGACGCTGCCCTCATCAATGAGGCACACCATAAACGAATCAAAAGTCAATATGACAAATCCGTCCAACCTCGAGCCTTCGCAGAAGGTGACTTAGTCCTCGTTTACGACCAAGCACACGACAAATTGGGAACAGGAAAGTTGGAACCTATGTGGCACGGTCCTTACATCGTGAAACAAGTTTTACACAGAGGTGCCTACAAACTAGTAGATTATGATGGAATTTCCTTAGGAGAGCCCCGAAACGGGCTTTACCTTAAGAAGTACTACGCTTAGATCACCTAGCATCAGTACTTTCTACATTATTGTATTTTAAGTTTGGTGTGCCTTTTCTTTCGCGTGATTCGAGTCTTTACCGTTTGCCACTCATGACTGTGCCTGTGTTTTCATGCGCAGATGACGTCTGCTTTTCCTATCTTTTTCGAGTTCGCGGATGGTGCCAGCCGACATGCCCGAAACATTGCTTCGGCAGCCTGGGTCATCTATCAGTTTAACGAGGTGGTGAGTTCAGGAGGCATCTGTTTAGGACCAGCAACCAACAACATGGCAGAATATCATGCTGTCATCGAGCTGTTAACCCGGGCCTCCTCCCTAAGTATCTCTCGCATCATCATTTACTTAGACTCCCAACTCGTGGTTTATCAACTCAACCGCATCTATGTTATCCGTAATCCTATCCTGCTACATTTACACTTGCAAGTTCGCCGTCTCGAGCGAATGTTCGATTACATCGAATATAGACACATCCCAAGAGAACTTAATAGTGTTTCAGATTCGTTAGCCAATTACATCATGGATAGATACTTAGCCCATAGATAAGATGCAAGGAAAAGAACAAACTGTACATTACATGTAAATTGAAAACACATCACAACATCATCATGTATAAACCATCGACATCGTAAAAACTTGAAACTGTATATATATATATATATATATATATATAT
>CBVK0103243215.1:0-10627 GCA_900067695.1 Picea abies
GGGGCCTCACTAAGGTCTTTTTCCATGGATCTAATTGCTTGGTCCCAGACCAAGAACCCCGGGAGTGTACTGGGGACCCTAGATCTCAACTAGGATCTTTTCCATCTTCCCGGAGAATGGCTCTTACAACTGCATTAATTTTAACACATCTAAAATTGACAAGTCAAGGGGAAAACTACCATAGAAGATCAATATTAACCACCAATGACCAACAAATTGTTGACCTCACTGAAGCTATCTGGAAGGAAGATAGTCAAGACCTACCTGTTATAAACATGACGGTTAAGAATCATTCTCCAGTATAAATAGACATTAAAACTGTTATGGCCCTAAATATTCAATGTTCAATGTGAAAATTGATATAGCATTAAAAACAGTACAAGATAGCCCTTTCCAGAGAAAAAAGACTTAAGATGTTCATATTGTAATGGATATGGATATGCAGTGCCATATCAGTGACAGATTGTAATGCATATTCATCAATATTCAAAGTTGAATGGGTAGGAAACGTCTAGGGCACATGTCCAACACATGTTTGGCACATGTCTTGTTTTAGGACATGTCCTAGTATGCCATGTGTTTGACACACAGAATACGAACACAACACCCCTAGGGGCCATGTCCTATTACTTAGGTTCTCATGAAGATTGATGTGATTTTTATTTCTCTCTCCTCCTTATCTAAGTCATTGCAAAACTCAAAAAGGCGACAACCTAATTTACTAACTGAAAGATTTCGATTTAATATGAAATTTCAACATTTTTGTTGTTTTTCCTTCATTTTCTACCTCTGCAAGTGCAACAACATGGTATTTTATCCCCTCACTTGCATTGTGGGGAAGAAATCTACCAAATTGATAACACTGCAATAGAAATCATCTCATTGAAACACGTCCCTACATATCAAAAATGACAGTTTTGACTAATAGGCTTCTTTTGGGTATTTTCCACCAGTGACAGATTGGGCACTACATATCCATATCCATTCCCATATCCATATCAATATCTATATCACAACAACTTGGAAAAATTTGATATAGAGGTTGTTGAATGGTGATTACTGAGGAAACTGCAAGTATGCAGTTGCATCCACTGCCCCAATAGTAGAAATAATCCATTATGCAAATTGCCAAATACTGATTTCCCAATCTAGGAGAGATATACAAGATGTTATATAGTATATCAGGCAATGTGAGAGACATCATGTGTGAAAGGTATCCCACATTAGATTTATACAAGGAAGATCCGATCCATCATTTAACACAAGTTGGATAGGATGAACAAACCTTTATACATGGCAACCTATGCAATTAACCCCAACTGGTATCAGCAGACACCTCAATTAATGATCTAGATCTAAATGGTTGGTCCCAAGTAGGTGTTATGAAGTTGGTCATTGTTAGCACAAGTACAAGGGAATCCATAGCAAATTGCAATCCATGTCCTTCACAAGATTCAATGGCTCTTTCAACACGTTACAATCAAGGGATGATCAACAAACCATAGCCTAAGACAACATTTGATTGTGAGTGATGCATGGGAATGGAGCTCTAGAGGTTCAACAATGTGCCATTTTTCTTACCATCCTATATTGTCAGTTCCTTTATGACTAACAAGGATTGTTGCATGTATATCTTCATCCACTCTATCCAAAAGAACAAACTTTTCTCTAGAAAATCGGAGAAGTTAATTTCAATGCAAAACAACCTATGCCTTCAATATTGTAAGATGCCTAAGTATTTGCAAGGACCAACAAGATGGAAGGATGTTCTAGAGGATGCCAAATAGATTTGTGAGGTGGATGCAAAGATAGACATTGTTGAAGCACCCAAAATCAAAAGACTAAGCACAATCTGTTTAAACATAGTCAACAATTGTTGAATCCTTGTTCCTTCTTTTGTTGTGTGTGTCATGGATCATGATTCATGTACATACAACAAATTCCCATTTATGTCATGATGATACATTGATGTACTATTGTGATATTATTTAACTTACATGAAATCTCAGTAATTGACCCATTCTAAATTTTTCTATTTCATGATTCATCAATTCAATTGTCTAATTGATCGTTGAATGTGTATTTTGATTATTTAATTTTTTTTTTTATGAATGAACGTTTTATGGCGAAGTATCCCCTATATTGTGGGGGGGCACTCTAAAAATGCCCAACCTCCACCTCCCTACCCTCTATTATTGAGAGTAAAATAGCCTCAGAAAACATTGTTTAATCATGACTATGCCAAGTAACCACAGTTATAAGACAAAAATAGTCACACAAAGAAAACATTGTTTAATCATGACTAGGCCAAGTAACCAGAGTTACAAGATAAAAATAGCCACATAAAGTAATGATCACCATATGTAGAGTTAAGAAGTATTGCATTAGACAAGGGTGTGTTGAATTATTAGACAACAAATCATCAAGAGAGCTAGGGCGGGAATCCAATTTCCTTTGAAATATGTCAAAAATACACCAACAATGAGTGCAGACCAACCAAAGTTGCCTAAAGCTCTACAAAAACTATTTTAAATACCCCACATCAATATTCATTACACCGAGAGTAGAAAGGTACTTTACATCCCAGTATGGAGTAGATGTTGTCACATTAGCGTTATGTTAGATAAGGTTACATTTAAAAACAAAAAATTCTGCTCAATTAAAAAAACTAACACTAATAAAAATAAAGTCGGCTCAATCAAAAACAATTACATGGACCATCACATATTATACACACACATATATACTACATACTTACATATGACAACATCTAAAATGTTAATTCCTTCGTATTAAATGATAAGAAAAAAAATTACACCTTAAGAAATTTGATTCCTTTCGGTGCTTGATAGATCCGGATTGGGCTATGTCCCGGCACCTAAGGAATGTAACTTTGTTTTCTCTAGAAATAAAGTTATGTTTTTTTCTCGGAAAAAAAATTGCATGTGGCATGGTTTTGGGTTATATCTGACTTATTGCATGCACGTATATTTTATCATAATAAGCCATAATGACTTGCACCCTAGAGTGAAGCATTAATTTTATAACAAGTAAATGATTTGGTCATAATAGGGATGATACTATCCACATGGCATTCTAGCTAGTAGAACTAGTGCACCTATGGGATTTTAATTAGTTTTACCAAGTCTATGACAAATTAGGCATTAGCTTAGGAATTGTTAACCATATTTTCCACATGTCAAGGTAACAGAAAATCTACCTAGAATGAGAGGAGGTGTGGCTCACAAACCATATTACTTACCCTTAGGGAAAGGAACATGAAGTGATTGAGATTATGTCTTATGATCCATGTTATAAGATGAATGGGTGGATCATTTGAGATACAAGGAAGAAAATTAGATAAACCTATAAGTTCCTATCCAAACTTTGAAACTTTCATTAACAAAGGGGAGATTGTAAAATGTAGCATTGTTTTTAGAGAAGATATCATGCAACAGAGTTTCCAGGTTTGATATGATGAGTAAGAAGTTGGTTAATAAAAGAAAGAGCTTACAGACCTACAAAAAATCCCAAACTATTACTTTAAGCAGCTCGTTCTCAAGTGTAAAGGACCCCCTTGCAGAAACTCCCCCCAAGTTTGTTCTTGTGGAGACAAAGCAAGACAATATTAACTATAGCCAGACATGGAAGTGGGGTCTTGATGGCCACTCCTACCTGTTTGAGGCCCTCTTGCAAGCTGAGTTTTTCTTTGACTGTAAGGAGATCCTTCCTTGTTAAACCCTGATCCTCCCCTACATTTGGGTGAATTGGATTCAAATTTTTCAACAAATGAAGAGGTTATCTCTATTACAGAACACCTCAAGAAGAAGGCTATCAATCTCCACTTTTTAAGCTGGATGTCTTTTGAAAAGGAGCTCTACAAGTGGTATGATGATAATTGGGGTCCTAAGGGTTTGAGCAAGGGCTACATTTGTGTAGTGCTAGACAAGGAAGAGGCAGCACGAGCAATGTTTTTGAATAGTGTTTGGATGATCATTGATGCTTTAACATATGTGAAGCTCTCGTACAAATCCTTTAATCCAGAATTTGCCTCACATCACAAATATTCTCTTTGGCTAAAATTTACTCACATTCATGAACACTTTCAAGAACAAATTGACAAGATCGTGCAACCTTTCGGCCAACTGCTTGTGGGGGACAAGCATGGTTCACGAACTTTATGCCCTAATGCTCATGTCAGTGTGAAGGGGGATATTTCAAGGCAGTGTCATTTAGAGATTTGTCTACCTTACAATGGATTTTTTCATATTCAAAAGGTCTTTTATCTTAATCTTCCTAATTATTGCTTTGTATGTTTATCTTCTGCTCAATTTATTAAAGAATGTCCCTTGCATAAACAAGGAACTTTTTCCTCTCTTCAAAACCCTGCTGAAAAATAGAAAACCCTGAAACTTCCTCAAAACAAGTTGAGACTCTCAAGGCTAGTAGGTCAAAACAAGAAAAAACATGCTAAACAAGTTCTAAAACAAAGTGCAAGTCTTGAAAAGTTGGATCCCTGGTTATTTCAAAGGTTTTGTCTTTCTGGAGAAAGCAGGATCAAAATGCTTTGAAAAAGGTCAAGAATACAGTGTTTGATGATGGCTAATGGAAGAGGGTAGATCTGATCATTAAGATCATGAACCCTCTGATTTCTTTGTTGCAGTTTGCATAAACAGACCAACCCATCTTGGTAGAGATGTTTATGAGGGGCAGGACTCCACGATGGAGTCCATGAAGACCATTATTTTAGAGAATGAGTATCCTCAGTATAGGACATCAATAGAGAACTTGCTCAACAACATACAGAATAATCATGTCATCAGGTGGGAGAAGAATTGTACACCTTTGTATTGCTTGGGTCATGATCCATAAATGTGGGGCTTATAACCCACATGCCTCACAAACACAGATCCTCTGCAGAAATAAAATCTGATCTATGTTCTCTGTATGATGTTGAATCCTGTATTCAGAATTGATTCCAAGGCCTTTGTTCCAGATTGGTCTCCTTCTTAGGATGAATTTTTGGCTGTGGAAGGTCAGGACCAATGCTAGTCTCCACTATGCCAATGCACTCTCTCTGTGCATGGATGGCTACAACCAGTCTCTGTAGGTGATGTCAAATAACAATAAATCTTTATTGCATGAACTCGGCCCAGTCTCTACCTTAAATAACACATCAGGACTTCTATACTCACTCATCAAATGAGTGAAACAACTATGTTAATTGTTTATGCAATTAGACAAAAAAATTGCAATGATCTCTCGCTTTCAATCTCAATGCTTCACCCTATGGTTTCTTCATTGGAACACAAAGTAATGCATAACCATATATATCAGCCGACCAATCAGAATATTGTCCACAACTGTCTTCACTGGTCTCTTGCCTGGAAAACAAGGCATGGGAGATTAGATATGCTCTTGCTCTGAAATATGGTAGCTAAGTATCAATGTTGTCTACAATGATTCTTTATACAACACTTGATTCCACAATACTCTAACAAAGAATATCACTGATAAGAACATCCCCCTTCAGTTTTTTTCTTCTACAAGGATAGGGTCACTTCAACACCATCACAGGGGAGAACATACCATGGTCACTTGTTGTCAATCTAACACTCAAATATAACAAGAAGGAGATTGATCAATGTGTATTCTCCTGGAATCAATTCCAACAATTATAGGAGTAGTCTCATAATACTAAATCACGCCAGCATAAATAAATACAAGCAACACCCCAACAACAAATGAATTATATTGATCCAACTCATAATTGAAGAGAAGAAACAGTTTCCATGTCTCATTGCCCAGTATTAACAGGTGTATCATGCAATGGATCCAACGCATCAATGGACAGTAATATTTCTATCTCCCAATTAAATTAACGTATTAGTGTTGGCTACAAGCTGTAACGTAACCCAGAATGTTGTGGAAGGAGTAACTACAATGTGGTTTCACCATTTTTAACAGAATCCCACTCTATATTGTAATTCCATCCTTCCACAAACTACTGAATGAGTCAATTTGAATTCCGGAGGAGATCTACTCATTGTTAGAGAACATCATACCCAATGTTGAGTGCGTACGACCCTAACAGAAATTCCAACAACCTATGGAAGGAGTAATATGCTACATGCAAAAAATTGAGTATAGAAACTTAGATGGAAAGCTGAAAAAACTATGTAATTACAGACATCAATCTCACTTGGCTAATTGGATGGACGACCCATGTCTATTGGCCTAGAAACCCAAACAGGAAAACCAACTTCGAATGGTTGCTCAATTTTTGTTTTTGACAATTGCAGGGTTACAATGCAGGCCATTCAACAATCTACATAGACAACTTCTTCTTCTACATCCTCTCCTCTCAACCAAAAGACCCTTTGTGCATCAAACTACAAGAAGATATAGGCAATGTTGGGGGTAATGAGAAGGCCAAGCATTATATGATATGGAATTTAAGAACTTAAAAATGAAAACTAGAGATCGATATAGTAAATAAACATACCCAACAAAAAGATTGAAATTCTTGACCCCATTATGACATCAAACCAATATAAAGAAAACATGTTGTATAAGAAATTAAAGAATACCCACCTATGCCAAGTAGTTATTCACAGAGCAAAGAATAAATGTGTTCCCAACAAGAGTATTATTTCTACTAATCATGAATGAAGTCTAAGATTCTCAGTAGCAATGGAGAATGGAAAATAATTTCACCTAGATTAGATGTAGAATACCTTTGGAGGTTTCATAGAGGATGCATGCCACAACACTTATTTATCAACCTACTCAAGGCTGCAGAAATTGCAGACAAGTATCATCACAACAACAATAAAAATCATTGTTGTGAATCTATGATCGATTTTGATTGACCAGTAGAAGAAAATTATTCGCATCCCAGAGTAGATGTGGTTTTAAATACACATAATATGCAAACCTTGAACAACAAAATAGTCAAGGTCACCCACAGAAGCAACAACATCGCCATCATTGCTTCTTCTTATAGTATCTGGAATCTGTTTGTGTCATTTTTACTCGGATAGTATTCCATTCATTTGACAATCTGTAAAATCAGATCAGAAACTCAGGAACAAGAAACAAACATAGATGAATATGTCCAAGATTTTCCAATAACATCCAAATTCAAGGAAATATTACATAAGATTTCAAGGAAATATTACATAAGATCTATAGCAAAGGAAGTACATGGGGAAAGCACTGAATGAATCCTTTCTCTGAGAAAGCCAAACCCGTGGATTGAAATTTGACAGACGAGTATTGCTTAAGTTCAAGGTGCTCATTGAAGGACAAATTCTCACAATGTTCGAAACCATGATTCCCTTCAAAATACCTTTGAGACTAATAAAAGATACACACATGTGAGAGAGAATAAGATTATATATTGGTGCCACTTGTTTTCAGAGGATAAAGAATTATATGGTGCAAAATGACTACATTGCCAATGGAGCTATGGGACAACAGTGAAGAAGATGGCTTGTGATTCCTTCTACCAAGGTTCAATTTTCTTAGAAGCATAAATAAGTGGTTGTAGCCAGGTGTCAATTGGGTTTAGCTTGGGTGGTTAAAGGGGGGATGTCTTCAGGTTCAAACATGTTGCCTGAGATTTCTTGGTTAGCTGAACTTAGACCTGAGGAAGCTTGCAGTGAATCTGATTCTGTTCCCCCGTCTTAATTTATTTATGATGGATTTCCTTACAATGGCACCTCTTTGCCTTTTGGCACTGATTCTAATTTTTTTCTAGTTAATATAGAGCCCTTCTAAATTGATTTTGCATTGTAAACAACGCCACCCTTCCAATGTGTGTCCAATTCTCCATCTGACATAAGAATAACCCTACAAAAATTAAATTGCATAGGTGCTTACCATTTTCGTGGAAATGCTTGTCCCTTGAGTGTATCTCCTTTGTATTTATCTCCAGTGGGATCACAGCTTCCCCTCACAATGTCCCCTCCTTGTCTCAGAAGACTGAATCGAATGCTAGTGGGCTCACACTATCCACTCCTTGTCTTAGGTGGCCGACTTCAATGCTAGTGCGCTCACACTGTCCCCTCCTTATCTCAAGAAACTGATTCCAATAGATATTGTATCCTCTATATTTTGAGAAGTAATTCTAGTTATACCTCATATGTCACTTAGAATGGTGACCATCCAAGCAACAAAACATAGAGCTTGCAAGCCCATTAGAAGGTTGGCCATGGTCAAGGCCAGTTGGTATGCGATCAAAACATCTGCAAATTATGAGTTATTGAAGCTACCAAGAGAGGTGTATCAAGTACTCTTTGGATGATCATAGATCAATTTTATGAGGAAATTCTTTGTTTTGATAAACTAACCATGATGTTCAGACAAAGATGAAAAAAGGTGATTATTTATCTTGAAAAAACAAATTAATAGTGGAGGAAAAATTCGATATGACATACATGTATGAGCTATTGAGACCTCAACCATATAGGGGCCATATCTACACATGAATTCAAAAGGGCATCGATCTGGAACCCAATGACTATGGCATAATGCATATGGATGTTTCAATGAGGCAATAATCCAACAAAGAATTGCAAGCATGGGCACATGAAAACCATAAATTCTACCTAGGCTATGTGAAGAACCTATTTAGAGTTGAAGTACAAAGCATGAGTTTGATAACAAAGTATGGAGAGGGAAATTATTTGAAAAAACACATTGAAATTTTCATGAAGATGATGAAATTCTTCTCTAAATAACATAAGGCAAAAGAGTTTCCAATGAGACTGGGCATGACCACTTTTCAACGGTGGATGACCCATTTTATTCCGAAGTTGAAAGTGTTATTCTTATGTTGATTTCAAAATATTATAGAGAGTATTATAGATACAAAGTGGTAGTAATACCTCATCATCTCTAATGATTGATGGGGACTAAGCAATAACATATGAATAAATTCAATCATTTGGAATAATTATCAGTTCATATTATACTAGGATTTATTAATATCTTTGTCTATAAATGGTATTGTCATCAATATAAGAAAACGGAAACAAGAGACTTTGATTAATTGTGAAAGCAGTTCATTGCCATGTTAAATGAAGAAACAAACAATGAAAATGCAACCCTTTCATAGGTTTTCAAGAAAATGCATTAGTTTTCGTGGGAAAACATGCTTGAAAACAATGCCAAAATGGTTTCTAAGGTGTCAATTCTCAATAAGGAGAAACCCATTCAGAATAGCTAGATAAAGTAGCAAATCTAGGAAGAAATAGGAATATCTAGGAACAAATAATGGATTGATAAGGGATAAAATGTATAGGAGGGAATCCAAAGAAGATCAACATTGCAAAAGAAGGTGAAGAGCCCAAATATTTGAAAATAGTCAATTGTTGGGATGATATGACAATAGTTGAAGCAATATCCCTATAAGGTGTTTTTTGATGTTTTTTCTTAGAGATATTATGATTTAAAAGGCCTTCCTTGAGAGTTTGAGGATCAAACTAAAACTTGACCCAAATCCCATAAGTCAAAACCATATTAGATGCATCCAATGTACAAAGCGAAAATGTAAAAAGTGCTTTGAAAATTAATGGATGTTGACACAATTTATATGATAAAGGAACATGAGTGGATTTCTCCAATCATGATGGATAAAAACAAGAAAACACGAGGACCTACACAAACTTACAAAATTTTAATCATTTAATGACTAAAGAACCTTTTCCTACACCTTTCAAAAAATAGTTTTAGACATGGTAATAGGGAAAGCTATTTTTTCGTTTTTAGATGGTCTTTGAGGATATAATCAAGTATCTATAAGGGGGAAAATCCAACCACTCACCACTATCACAACCAAATGGGGAGCATATTAATGTCATATAATACCATTTGGTTTAGAAACTACACCAACATGTTTTTCTTGAACAATTTTGGATATATTCAATGTTTTCATTCATAAGTCACTAAAAGTATATATGAATGTTGGGGCACGTTTTGATTGTCTAAAAAACCACAACTTTGACCTTTGAATGGTGTTGAATAGGTGTAGGGAGACAAGTGTATCCCTAAATCTAGAGAAGTTCCATTTTTTGCATCCTTTCAAAAATCACTTTGGACATAGTCTCAAGGGAAGGAACAATGGTAGATCTTGATAAATTTATGATAATCAAAGATTTGGAACCTCCCACTAATCCATCAAAGGTTAGGTAATTTTTAGGACATACATAGTATTATTGAAAGTTTGTTAAACAATATGATTGATCCTATACTTGATGGAGATGGTTTGAAGAAGGAAACACCATTTATATGCATAAATGAATGCCAATAAAGCTTTGGAATGGTAAAGGATACAATTGTGAGTGCACCAATCTTAAGATTTCCTAATTGGAACAAGTCATTCCATGTATGTGTAGATGCCTTGGGTGTATCTACTAATAATTTCCTCACACATGTTGACGATGAAAAAATTGGGCATATGATGTATTTTGCAAGAAAAAAGTTGTCATTGATTGACAAAAATTACAATACTATAGAGTGGGAAACCTTAGGTATGGTATATTACACAAATTTTGACATTACTTACTATCTAACAAGTTCATTTTTAAAATGTAAATCATAATTTAGAGTTTGATGTATATAG
>CBVK0103243250.1:0-15522 GCA_900067695.1 Picea abies
TCCAAATCTGATTTGTAACTCTGTAATAGACTTGGTGTATATGTTCACATACCTGAAAACCTTCCTTAACTTTAACACTAAGAGACTAGCATTTTCATCAAACTTTACTTTAGTATCACATGACTAATTTTGGATTAGTTAACAACCCTAACTTGAAATAATCATAACTATGTGTATGTAATGAATAAAGATCTGAAAATAGTACAACCAAAAAAACCATTCCTATTTCCCACAACCTTAGCTAATTGTTTCTCTCATTTGATGGAGTGTTATAGGATGTACAACCAAACAAGTATTTGTCAGATATATCTTCGTCAAGTGAGGGAAGTTCAGGTAGAATAGAGGAAAGTGATACATCTAGTAGGTCTAACAAGCAGAGATCAACTAGAGGTGATAATATTAGAAGAAAATTTCATATACACAAGGAATTTTTTCTAGCTAGAGGGGGGTCATGTTCTTATGATGATGAGAGCATAGACGACATCGATGTTCCCTTGAGGTAAAAACATATAGTGAAACGATTAGTACCCAAGGATATTCTTCAAATAAACATTGATTTTTGTGTCAACAAAAGGATATATCACATTTCTCCATTGCCATTACATGGTTTGGGGATATTTTCCATGGATGGCATCAAGGTCTGTTACAGTAGATTAACTTAATTGACAGAGTATGTGGGACCTTGTTACATCTACAAAGATTGGATACATCTAGTCTAATATAAAAAGAGTATGCGAAGATATGGCATGGCTACAAATTATATACAGCTAAAAGACAATGATCAAAATAAAGGAGAACCTATGTATATTGACAAAAGACCAAAAGTAGTGGGGAATATTGTAGGGTTTATAAACAATACATGACCCGCGACCAAAAATAAACAACCCAATTGTGTATTTGAGGGGTGTGAAGGAAATTTTGTATTCATATGTGCAATAAAATCAATAGTTGTAGAGGAAGATTTGTTGATTCATTACAATTTGAATTGAGTAGATACAGACGTTTCTATTATGGGGGTGGTACGTATACTATTTTACCTAACTTGTAAGAAATGACTCTTATATTTCATGATTATCATTTACTGTAATATATTTTTACGCATCTTGTAAGTTAAGAAAACATTTTAATACGTCATGGTTCTTATATTGTGGTAGGGTGATCAGGGTCGAAGGGCAACAACACTTTCTTGTGTCTCAATTAAAATTAACAAAAAAATGTTCAATAAATTTCATGAAAAGTAGAACAAATCCAAATTCCTAACACCTTTCCATAATGAGATCCCATGAGATCCGATGAAACATTGTATAATTTAAATGTAAAATCATTTTGACTCAAGGGTTTTGTTGGCCATATTTAACAAGGCATCATAAAAATCATCCGTTGTTAAGGACTAATCGCATGAGCCTAGAAGTTTCTAACAACCTAAATTCTACAATACATAATGTCACACCAATCACTCCTTATGTTATTTAGTCACTCTTTACTTTGGTGTTTTTAGCATGCCATGTTTTTGTCCCATGCCTATTCATGAACTGACTTTATTTTGAATACATCTGGATGTCTTCTATTTTTTCTAATTCTTATATTCACATTGCATTATTGGAAACACCATTGTCCTGAGGTGATAGGGGGAAGGAAACAGACTTAGAGTAGTCCACAAATCCTGTAGAGGAAGTGCTTACTAATGAAGAAATTGTTCCCTCTACCAACCTAGTGCAAACAATAAGGAATCTTGTGAGAAGTTCAAACATCAAACTCGCTTCTTTGATTCAGATTTTGTTGTGGACACAAAAGATAAATGAAATAATTGAATCCTTGATTGACAAAATTCATCGCTATGGGGTAAGAAAGATCTTCAATTATCCCATTTATTTATTTTGGATTTTAATTTTTATACTCTTACAATTTTGTTGACGGGTCTGAATTCGTCCGACGACAGTAAGGGGTCACCCCCGGTAAGAAGTCCCAATTAGACCTCTCACCATTTGGAATAGGGAACCCATCCGAATTCTAGATCGTTAGCCATTGTTGGTTTGGTTTTACCGGTTGTGGCCCGATCCACCGATGAGGGTGAGTGATGGATGGTTATAAAAACAGAAGATGCAAATGAAGACTATGTAAATGTAGGTCTAATTTATTTCTAACCTATCATATCCTAGCTAGGAGAGAACTATAGTAACATAATGAGTTGTAATGAAACTAAATTATGCATAAACCCCAATTAGATAGTTTTCATGAAGGCACACTACTAGAAACACATGCATACATGTCTATAACCATAAAATTATAAGTCACATTTATGCATACATTCACAACTCATTCGCTCGGGACATGTAATGTAAGAAATAGTAACAAAACTGCAAGAAAACATGCATTGCATCAGAATAGTCTATAAAAAAGCATTCTCTTACAGCCCATGTGAACAACAAACATTCTGATTGAAATAGTTCGCATCAAAACAACAACACATGTGAGTCCTTCTCTCTGTCAAAATTTGGCCCTGAGGGCTTCTCCGTATTAACAATTTCAGCAATAGTACATGAAAACTCTAAAGAAATCTCTCCAATTTTAGTTGACATTGTATTCCCAAAATAGTTTGGAAGTTTACAATGCTTGAAGAGACAAAATCCCCTTCTTTGGGTTCCATTCGAGCATTTATTGAGGTTTCAATATGATATTTTGCCTTTTGTCTCCCTCTATGACCTTTCGTCTTCCAATGTTTGTCTTATCTTCTTTGTGATGATGAGTAACAAAAATAACAGTTACATTTCGAATTTGTCTCCTAGCGCTAGTGGGCCTTCATGGATTTTGGTCATATGTTCCTTGCACATCATGAATATTGTCCTAGGAATGAGAACATATTCTCCATCCGAGTTTGAAAGTTGATCGTAATGGAGTTTCTAGATCTCCTCTTCATCCATTTTCTTGATATTTTCTTTCTCGCTCCTCTATTATTACTACATATTTCGTTATTTCTCCTTCGTCATCTTTAGTAGTAGATTTCATTGCAAGAATTTTGAGCACAACCCTCCTTCGCTTGGTACATGACACCATTCAACAAACAGTAGATGAGAGTAACTCCAAATAAACCATCAAGACTAATCATTAGAATGGATATAATTGAGGCATTAAATAATTGAAATATCAAGTAAGCTTCCCTGGATTCAATCCCTGTTGCATTGTCATTGATGTCAAAGATTTGATGTCAAGTATTGATTGTTGGATCATGTGGTCATATATGTAATTGATTTCTAAGGGATAATGTCATGAGGTGTCATAGTAGTGTTGTCATGGGCTGTTGTTCCAAATGAATTGATGTATAAATGGGATGATGTAAAGGTTGGTCATTGTGATGTGAAGATGGGATCATGTAAAGGTTGGTCATTTTTGTATTTTCATTATTGATAAAGAAGTATCAAATGGATGAACTCCAAAGTGGTCCCTTTATGTTAAAATCCCTCATAGGAAGATGCTTTATGAAGTCCAAATGGTTAAGTGGTTGAGTCATCCTAGATGTGTGGTTAAGGAACCTAAGGTTGATTGTGGAATAATGTAATGAATATAAGTGAATATTTCAATGAGACTATTATATATGGAAAGTGCTCGTCATGCCATTTCCAGTGATATATGGAACGTCACATAAATCTTCATGGTTAGAGACTTATGACCATATGAAGTTCGAGAACCCTCGTGTGTTTTCTAGAAGCCCGTAGAAGGTCAAAGAAGTTGTGAAAAGACCCCTACACTAATTCACCCCTCCCCCCCTCTTAGTGTGGTCGGTGTGTCCAAAAATTGGTATTAGAGCAAGCCTTCATCATAAGCCTTACAAGCTTGAAGGAGATCCATGGACACACAAATGGATGAACATGCACATGAAGTTCTCCTCTTTGATGAAATAGATTGCTTGACATGGAGAATATAAATTAAAGGGTTTTTGAAGGAAAAAGGAGAAGGTATTTGGAATGCAGTTATTGGTGGATCAGTTCCCCTGAAGAATAAGTGAATGTTTTTAGCACGAAATGAAGTAAAGAAGAATGATGCATTATCTCTTAAGACCATTTTCAATGGACTCTCAAGTTATGTCAAATAAATCATGGGACAATGTACTTCCTCCAAGGATCTATCGCTGAAGATAGAGAAGGTATACCAAGATAAACAAGAAAATCCCATCGAGGAAAAAAAAGGTAAAAACTCTCTAAAATCTTTTGATTACAATACTCCTAGTGAAGTTCAATGTTCTCTTACAAAAGAAGAAGAGGATATAGAAGAATTTTGTATAGAATTTGAAAATAATGAAGAGGAATATTTGTTAGAGATTAAAGATAAAATTATAACTAATTTAGAAGAAGTTATCATGGAAATAGGATATGGTTCACTTTCCTTTGAGTATCTTTAAAAATACACTAAGGAGGTCCTAGAAAAATGCCCAAGGCATATCATGGCACTAAAGAAAATACTCATGAAGAAAGAAGAAGAGATCAAGAAACTAAACAATGATATAACTAGTCAAGTAGAAGAAAAGAAGAAGGTAGATGATGAGCCTAGCAAAAGCCTTAAAGATATTAAAATCAATGTAAATTTAAGGACTCAACTTGAAGAATACAAAAGGGTAGAGGAACTATTAAAGAATCAAGTAAATGAAAAGGAAGAGTCATGCCATCAGTTGGAAGTTGAAGTTGTTGATCTCAGAAAGAAAGTATAGAAGTGAAATACTCATAACAATTTCATGAAAAATTCAATCTTGAATGAAATCTTGGATAGTCAAATATCACCAAATGATAAATCAGGTCTTGGATACAACAAGGAAGCTAGACACCTTGAAGCCAACACTTCTAAGAAGCATGAGGTAAGTCCTCCATTCTCAAAAGGTAGAAGCAATGTTGCAAGTCAGCCATCTACACAAAGCAAGAAAAATTTCAAAAGAACAAATCAAGGAAGACATCAAGAAGCCATCATTACACCTCAAAGCAAATTGAAAGAGAGACACCTTCAAGGTGGACACCAAAGAAAAGGTACGAAAAAAAAATAATCCATGGTCACTGCTTCTCATGTAATGAATATGGTCACAAAGCTTTGGATTGCATACATTATGCAAGGAAATATGTTGGAAGGTTTCATAACACCCTAATATGTTGTAGATGTAATCAAGTGGGACACGTTGTTATTCATTGTCACACCATGAGATGTTATAGTTGCATTGGGTTTAGCCACAAATCATAGGATTGATAGAACACAAGAAGACAGTCCATGAGGAGTGCTTCATATAGAATGACAAAGAGAACACATGAAACTACGAAAAAGAAAATATTGAAAAGATGGAATCTCAGAGCTCAAGTTCTAAGAAGTTGGGACACCTTCAAAAGTCGATGAAGAAGATGTAACAACCAAAACAGAATGACAGCCATGAGGCAAGATCAAGCTTGAAATTTTCTGAAGTATAAGGCTCCTTTGGAAGAAGTTGCATACATACACGAGGTGACCTATAAAAAGGTCGCATACATACGCAAGTTGTTTGTGGAACAGGTCCTGTACCTATGGTAAAATTCTTGGAAAAGAAGGCTATGCAGATGAGTTGCATGATGGTTTGATGGTATAACTCGGTTTTCCAGGATCTGATGTGGTTTTTTGCAGGTTTTCATGATTATATGCTTGCATGTATGTTTGATGTATGTATGGTGATGACATATGGTTGAGTGTTGAAGCATATGCTTTATGCCTATCTTGGATGCATGGTACTAACCCTAGAGTGTGGATTGAGGCATTTTTTTCTGTTGAGGAACATTGTTGGTTATGTCATTCACGGTATGGGACTTTGGTTATGAGATATATCATGATGATGTGATGTTGACTAGAGATATCATTTCTCCATTGAGGGACACTTTTGGTACATTTCTAGAGATACTAGTGAATGATTTTTGAGGTAGATCTGTCATGGTACATGTCTAGTACATGTGTGATCTCCATTGATATACCTTATGATATGTTTTTAGAGGAATATTTGTTGGATGTCTTGGTGCATGCATTTGGCATGTGGTTGAGCTACATATTGGGACAAGTAGTTGATGATTTGATGAGGTGGTTTTGTTGTAGATAATTGATTAGAAATATCTTTATCTATAGTTGATGCATGATTGGTACATACTTGGTACATTGGTTGAGGAACTTTCTAGAATTATGATTGGCACATGGTTTATGATTGATATGACATACATCTATGGGAACACATATTGATTGTGGTTCATTTTGTTGAGGTTTGGTACATGATTGATGCACTTACTTTGGTACATGATGTATGGGATGATATAGTTGAGATGCTTGGTTGATACATTGATTGATGCTTGATGGTTGAGATACATTTCGTGAAACATGGTTTGTGGAACTTGGTTCATGGTAGAGGCATATCATGAGTGATATGACACTTGTTTGAGGCACATGGTTGGCATGTTGATAGAAGCATATGATTCGTACATAGTTGGAACATGTTCTTGGCATAAGGTTGATACACTCCATTGATATATTGTATGGTATTGATGTACATGGGTGTTGTGAAAATTTGGCACACAGTATGGCACTTGATTTACATGGTTGATGTTTTGTTCATGATTCTCTATTCATTGTTGATATATATTTTTCTTCATGATTTACGGTATGGCACAATTTTGATGCATGCACAGGTCCAAGGATCATCATAGGAAGAGAAGATCATTCTTGAGAAGTTGATATGTGTTCTAGTTGAGTAGTAGAATTTGCAATAAAAGCAGATTGTAGTGGTAGAATAATCTTTATCTTGCAGAGAATATAGGGAGAGACATACCCACAGGGGGAGTTATTCTTCTTCCCATGATTGGTTGTAGAAACATGATTCCAAGAGGAGAGATGATTGGAATCCATACCATCAACATTTCATTAGAGTGATATCTCTTGTCCAAAGGGGGAGATATTATTCATAGGAATCTCAAAGGCATCCAGACAGGGGGAGAATCCCCAAGAAGAGTTCAGGCAGGGGAAGCAACCCCAAGGAGAGAAATCTCATTTTCCATTGATGTCAAAGGGGGAGAGATAGCCACATTGATGTGGAGAATTTCCATGTTCAAGTGTTTCCATCAATGATTGGTGTTGACATCAATGTTGGTGTTTCCATCAATGCCAAAGGGGAATATTGTTTCATTATTTTGTCATTGATGTCAAAGGATTGATGTCAAAGAGTTGATGTCAAGTATTTATTTTTGGATCATGTGGTCATAGATGTAATTTATGTCTAAGAGATAATGTCATGAGGTGTCACAGTGATTTTTTTCATGGGTTGATGTTCCAGATGAATTTTTGTATAGATGGGATGATGTAAAGGTTGGTCATTGTGATGTATAGATGGGATGATGTAAAGGTTGGCCACTTTGATGCATAGATGGGATGATGTAAAGGTTGGTCATTGTTGTCTTGTCATGGTTGATAAAGAAGTACCAAATGGATGAAATCCAAAGTGGTCCCCTTATGGTGAAATCCCTCATAGGAAGATGCTTTGTGAAGTCCAAATAGTTAAGTGGTTGAGTCATACTAGATGTGTGGTTAAGGAACCCAAGGTTGATTGTGGAATAATTTAATGAATATCCATGAATTTTTCAGTGAGACTATTCTAGATGGATAGTGTTATCACTCCAGGAAACTCTCCTAGGCTGTAAGTCGGAGATTCCTGGTAACTAACTCTTTTTGGGAAATATTTTCTTAATAATTGATGTGGTTTTTGGATCAAGATGAATATCTACGGACTGGACTGTGTTTTCAAAACTGTCTAGAAATATAAAATCTCACAAGTCCTTCTAGTAATGCAGTCAGACAAGGTTTGATTAAATAGAAGAGAAAATAGCTATTGAACCAGATTATACTCATATAAAACAAGCACAATGGGTTTAATAACTAAGGAAATAACTTATGATTCTCAACTTAATCAATCAATTAGTGAGATGATAGTCACATGCAGATTGAATAAGCATCAATAAAGAACATTCACTCATAAGATATCAGAGAACAGAAAAGAAAAGTCTGACAACAAAACTGAAGGAAGCCTGCAATTTTTCATATAATAAGAATAGGTCTCTCTTACAGTAGCAGCATGTAGAACCCAAAATCGAACCCCTGGTTCAACTTTTATCCTAAGATTTATAGATTTACAAAAGTAGTTCTAAGATCCTGAAAACAAGGATCAAATATACTAAACATAGTAATTAAAAATTCAGTTGCAAAAGAAGTGGGATGCTTCCCCAAAATGAGGCCAATCCCAGATTTTTCTCTGTTGATTGTTGGTGTAGTGTAGAAAAGCCTCCCAAGGCTAAATGATGACTTTCAAATAGAGACTAAGTCGAATTTGTTGATGTGGCCAGGTGTCCTGCTTTTCTGTCTCAATTAAAGATGTCCATAAACCTTTGAAATAACTCCTTTCTTCACAATTTGTTAAAAATAACTGCTGGGCTAGACTTGATAATTCATTAGAAATTCATTTGAAAAGATCCTGAATCTTTTCATCTCAAAAATCCTTGATCTGTGTAAAAACTCGTCCCATTCTGGACACACAGGCTTTTGGTGGTTATCTGGGAAAGTTTTTGGGTGAGTTATCCACCGAAAGCACCTCTTTTCAGTGGTTAATGAGCACATTGTAGGCTCGCCTAAACCACCGAAAGTTAAACTTTGAAGAAATTTCAAAATTGCAAAAATGTTTATCCTGGCTCCTCTTTTTAATGCTCAAGCTTTCTTAGATGTTGCAGTCCTGGTTCGTGTAGACCTACGAAATTTTGTTGGCTGTGTAGGGATTTCTGGCGCATCCATTATAGTTGTGGCTAAATTAGCCAAAGTGTCCAACCCAGTTTGTTTCACTTCAGGTGATTCAAACTCCTTTATCTTGAGCCTCAGAATCCTAACCTGCCTGTATAATTTCATATTTTCTCCGATCAAATATCTGTTTCTATCTTTGATTTTGTCATGTTTTTCTCTAAGAGTTTGATTCATTTTGAACAGTTCAGCATTTCTGTCAGTGAGATCTTCATTGGCCTTTTTGATCACCCTCTCCAGAACTTCCCTCTCATAAATCTCTTGTAGGAGCTTGTTTATTTTTTGTGTTCTACCTTTCTTAGGCCTGCTTGAGGAGGCTTCTACTTCTCGTTGCCTGTGGGTCTCTGGAGGACTTGATGGAGGTAGATTTGAATTCAATTTTTCATCCTATTTGATCTGCAAGCTGTCCTATGTCTCTGCCACCCCCTACTCTAATTCAGAGTCACTATAAGCTAGATTGAGAAGGTTTTTTCCTGTGGCAGAGTTTTTAGATTGTTTATCTTCAAACCGTAATTTCCTCTTGATTCCTTCCTTTTTGCTAGGTGATGATTTTATAGAATTTGTGGGCATTGAGATTCCTTTCCTCCTCCTGTGACTACTCTTGGGAGTAGGCTCTTTTCTGCCTCTAGCTTTCTTGGCTTCTGCCTCTATTGGTATTTCTGTTTGAAATTCATTCCAAAACAAAAAGAAACCCCACTCAATGTGTTTCCTCTGTAAAGATTCTCTCACAAGAAGAGTAATCAGCCTTTGATGTGATAATTTGTTGCTAACCTTAGCAGCCTGGGCTTTCACTTGTCTTGCCATCTTTGCCAGGGTTTTGTGAAAGAAGTAAGGCAGGTTTATCAGTTTTCTGCCTGTGAAATGATTCAGAAGTTTAAAATGGTAATACATTACCCTGTTGTAGCGCCCCTCACAAGTGATATACACCAAAATTTCCCTCAACAGGGACTGCCACTTTGGTTCCAGATAGGACATGGGAATATCCTTCTTCCAGGTCAAAGCTTTATGCACTGGTAACAAATACGACCTGAATTCAACATTTGAAGGTGAGGAGGTTTTAAACCAACAGTCCCCCATTCTGGATAACCCTGTGTACTCAGCAATGGTTGCTTCGTCTATAATAATCTCCTCCCTTCCTATTTTATCAATCCTTCCATCATAGGAGAGGGCAAAAGCTTTGGCCACTTGTTGGTGAAATGTTGTCAATTTTTCACAGTATGTGAAAACTTCGGTCTGTTTAAAACACTCTGCTACCTCCGGATGAGCTTCAAAATACCACATGCCATCCACTTTGGATCTCAAAGCAGGACTTGCTTTTGACATGGCTCGACGCTGATTATGCCTGAAACTGTGGGAAACAAGGTGTTTGGGAGGCAATCGCTTTGGGAACTAGGAATACTGTCGATATCACTTATGAAAAAACGGTGAAATCGGGTGACAAAAGCATAGGATTAATGAATTCACTAAAACACTGACCCACTCTCGGACGACAATTTAACTAAGGAATGCTGAAACTTTAGATTTTCAGGGGCATTTGTATTTCTGAAACTTTGAAAGAGAATAGTTTCTGATCTTACCTGATAACCTGACCAGGTTTCCTTGACTCGGGATACTTGCTGAACTCGGTGACCCTTTGACACTTGCCAGAGAAAGCGAGGTCAGGATTTTTTGAAAATACGATTTGCTGATAAAATCACGAGCTTGTGGTTGTCTTCAGTGATCTTCGGGATTCATTATAACTCATCGAGTTTTCAGATGAAGGAATGACCTGGTAATGATGGATGACGTACTTGCCACTAAAATGGAGGGTAGCTCCATGTAATCATACCTGCTAATCACCACTCTGCGTGGATTTGAAATGATCAATGCGATGGATAAGACACAGATGCTTCGAACCTTTCGGATGGATGCCACGAATGTGCATCATCTCCCGCATGGTGAGCTTTCGGGGGTTGTATTTCTAATCATTGCGTCGATCTTTGACATCTGGCTCGTGCGAAAGCGCGAGCTTTCGTATTTCCTGTTTAAACACTTTTGGTGGTTACTTGCCTTCTGCTTCGACCCCTTATCTGTCGAAAATGAAAACTTTCGGTGGTTAATGAGCACAGTGGAGGCTCGCCTAAACCACCGAAACCTGATATTTTGCCATTTTCTTGACTGAACCAAAATCAACATTTCTTTTGAGATTATTTTGGAAACACAGACTCTCTAACCTATTTACAGAAATTTAGAAATTAAATTTAGAGCACAACCTATCATCTAAAAATCAAATAAAATCCACCGATTTATTTGAGGAGTTAACACTGGCTCCTATTGGGGATGAACACCTCCCTGTGAGGTTTCAATAACCATAGAATCAATGCCTTTCCTGGAAAAGAACCTAAAAACTAAACTATCTGCTAGTGTTTCCATTGTGCATGGAGTTATTGAAAAATAAAAACTAAGACTATCATTAAAATGTCTAGGCTTTACAGCCTTAGATGAAATAAAGTTTTAAAAATCGCCCGTTTACTGGGCCACTGAACACTTCTTCACCCTCCAGATTCTGCAGAATGAAAGTGTTATTGTTTTGCACCTGAGTAATAATAAAAGGCCCTGTCCACAAGGAATCGAACTTGCTATGCTTTCCTTTCTCCTGTCGAAGAGCATCCCATTTTCGAACCCAGTCGTCGGTCTGAAAACTGTCCACCTTCACCTTTCTGTCAAAAGTATTTTTGATCTTACTCTGATGAGCCTCTGATCTTTCCACTAACTATTCGCAAGCTTGTTGCAGTTCCACCAAATCAAGCATCCTTCTTACCATGTCATTTGGCTCAGTCTGCTCTTCCTGAAAGAACTTAGCCACAGGAAACACTAATTGAACAGGAAAAATAACATCAGTCCCATAAACCAGCTTGAATGGGGAAGTTCCTATGGATTTTTTAATAGTTACTCTATCTTCCCACAGAGCAAATTTCAGTTTGGAATCCCAATTCTTTTTATTTTCCTCTAACAGTTTTCTTATGATTTTGATCAGGCTCTTATTTGACGATTCAGCCAAGCCATTACCTTGAGGATAGTAGGGAGTCGAGTGTACGAGCTGAATGCCCATTGATTCACACATGTCTACCAACGCTTCTGCTTTAAATGCCACTGCATTATCTGCCACCAACCTCTTGGGACAGCCAAATCTACTCAAAATATTTTCATAGAGAAACTTCATGACTACCTGGTGTGTAGCATTTCGGGTGGGAAACGCCTCTATCCACTTTGTGAAATAATCCGTGGCTACCAGAATCCACTTGTGTTGACCACTGGATGAAGGATTTATCTCACCTATGAAATCTAAACCCCACTGCTGAAAAGGGCCATTCACAACTATAGGTCTCAGGGGTAAAGATTTTAGTTGTTCCTTACCGGTAAATCTTTGGCATTTGTCACAAGATTTGACGAATCCACACACATATGAGAAGAGAAAAGGCCAATAATATCCAGCCCTCAGGATCTTATGGGCAGTAGTCTTCTAGTAATGATGACCGCTGCAAACGGCTGAATGAAACTGATGTGTCACTTCGACAGACTCTTCTTTATCTAAACACCTGAGGAGCAAGCCAGCTGGGTCTCTCCAATATAACAAATTATTATAAATGCAGAATTTGATAGCTCTGAGTTTAAGCGCTCGAGCTTGAGTCAAACTGAGTTCAGGAGGAACTTCAAGCTTTTGCAGAAAATGGATGATGCCAGAATACCATTCATAGGAAGACAAGTGATCTGCCACTTGCTGACTGTCATGTTGCCCTCCCGCTGCCATCTCTGCCTGTAAATTTTCTGAACTTTCTCCTATGAAATTAATATCCAGCAGCTTATGATTTTCTTTCGTTAAAAGTTTGTCAAGGCCCTGGCCTTTTACCAGCTTGGTAGGCTTTACCTCTATATTGAATTCAATCATTTTTGCAATCCATCTAGCTCTCTTTCCGTCAATATCTGGCTGAGTCAAAACATCTTTTACAGAAGATGAAGGAACATATGCAATGACCTTTGAATGAAGGATATAAATTCTGAATGATTTTAAATCTTTTATGAGAGCATACGCTTGTTTCTCGATAGGGTCATACCTTAGTTCAGCATCCCTGAGTGTTTTGCTGAAGAAAGCCACGGGATGATCAAAATTTTCCTCGTCTTTCTGAAGCAGGACTGCTGCCACTGTGTCATAGGAAGTAAAGGAAAAGACATAGAAAGTCTTACTGTAATCTGGGTTGATCAGTCTTGGAGATTCAATGATTGCTTGCTTGATATCCTGAAAAGAGTTTCTTGCGTTGTCTATCCATTTTATCTCAGACCCCTTTTTCAGCATGCATGTTATGTGTTTGACTAATTCAGCAAAATTGGGCACAAACCTTCTAACAAAATTTATCTTACCGAGCAATGACTGAATGTCCTTTTTTTACCTTGGCAAGGACAGCTTTTGAATTGCCTCCACTTGTGCTGGATCAATCATTACACCTTCTGCTGAGACGATGTGGCCTAAGAGATTACCCCTCCTTAGGGAAAACTGGGATTTCTTGGGATTCAATGAGATCTCGAACATTCTGCATTTTAAGAACACTCTTTTCAAATGTTTCAGATGCTCCTCATGGCTGCTGGAATATATTGTAATATCATCAAGGTATATGAGGACGAACTTGTATTTTTCTCCCACGAAGGCTATGTCCATGGCCCTTTGGAATGTGGCCCTGACATTCATTAACCCAAAGGGCATCTTGGCGTACATAAAGGTACCCCAAGGAGTGGTGAATGAAGTCTTCTCCTAGTCATCAGGGTGAACAGAAATCTGATTGTAACCGGAAAAGCCGTCAAGAAAAGACATGACCTTTGCCCCTGAAATTCTCTGTAACAAGTGTTCCATCTTAGGAAGAGGGTAGTTGTCCTTTTTAGAGCATTTGTTTAAGTTTTTGAAATCTACACACAATCTGACCTCGCCATTTTTCTTCCTTACTATCACCAGATTGGCAATCCATTTGGAGTATCTCAAGGGAATAATGATCTTGGCATCTAGGAGTTTTTTAATTTCTCTCTCAATCACTGGCAGCAGAAGAGGACTGATAGGTCTGAGCTTTTGCTTGAAAGGAATGGTGTCTTTTTCCAGAGGTATCTTATGTTGAATAACATCGGGATCATAAGTCTTTAAATCACTATATTTCCAAGCAAAAACATCAGAAAACTCCTTCAAAACACTACAGTATTTTGATTTGTCATCAGCAGTCAATTCGAAAGACAAATTTATAAACTTGGGATGGCTTTTACCTCTGATGTTATGCTCTTGAACAGTTGGGTCTTTCTCCTTTTTGTCTGGTTTGTAAGGAACATCATTCTGATCAAAAAGCCTTTCCAGGGGTACCAAACCTCGAGGTATGTAATTGTTTGGTAGCTGAACAATATCATGTTGGCCCAACTTTTTCCTTAGCTCAGGTTCCTGTGATTCTTCTTCATTAAGATTCTGCTGATCAATATGCAAATCAGAAAAATCATCTACCACTTGGAGAAATCTGTTGAGTTCATCATCATCTTCAAAAACTTTCCAATATTTAATATTATCAGGTAAGGAGGGTCGATATTTTACTTGAATCTCATAGCTGAGCTTAGGGGGCATGGATGGAATGAATGTGTTGGCTGAAACAGTAAGAGAATCAACGAGCTAATTCATATCCCTTGGTATATATGAAATTTCAAAAACAGAAAAAGAATCACGCACTTTCCATACCTCATCCCTGTAAGCTTTTAATCTGATATGCTTAGCCTGAAAAGTGTTGTTTACCTGTTGTATGATAAGGTCTGCGTCTCCCAATACCTTCAAACCTTTTATTCCCATCTCTTTGGCTGAATTTAAACCCAACAGCAGAGCCTCATACTCCGCTATGTTGTTCGTAGTTCTGAAGTCAAGCTTGAAAGACAAAGATATGGTCTCCTTTGAAGGAGAGATCAGAACTACTTGTTGACGGGCGAAAATGACCGTCCGTCAACTGGGAGAGTGGAACCGGTCCGGGGTTGTCTAAATAACCCAAGTTGTTTGGTATGGACCACCCTGACGAGTTTAACGGCTCCGTTGGCCGCCCTAAGGTCTCGTAAGGAAACCAAAGAGAGAGTGATCTGAGTTAAATAATCTAAACTAAGGAAACTAGAAACTAATAAAACAAACTTAACTTAACTATACTATTCTAACTACAAATTACTAACTATTATATATACACAAACTGCTAACTATGATCATAATAACTCAAATCAACTACTTAATTGTCAGCTGCAATCATTCTTTATTTACAAATATATAATATGGACAGATTACAGATTTGATTAAAACCTGCAAAAATCATGCGTTCGCTGCCCTAAGACAGCCAAGAATTTGTTTTTGTCTTTTTATATTTTATAAAACAGAAAGGAAACTAACTGCAATTAAATAATCTAATCTAAATCTAACTAAACTACCAACTAATTAAACAATAAACATCTATCTAATTAACCTGGATACGCTCCAAGTTTGTCCTGTGTAAGATGACTTCGTAAGCAAGTTGGAGGAAGAAGTTCACACCACTTAGCTCTTAAGATTCTCGCAAGGGATCAACTATAATGCTTCCTGAAGTAAGTTGCAGGACAAACAAAACATAAAAGAAATCATAACAGTTTTCAGATTATGAATTTATGCAAGAGGGAAGCCTACAATAC
>CBVK0103243280.1:0-14869 GCA_900067695.1 Picea abies
AATTCTCTTCTCGGTCAAGGTCAAGGTGCTCGGAGGGTGGCTTAAGGCCTGTGGTTGGGTGACGAGGGTATCGTCAATGGTTAAACGAGCACAATCCTCTATATTCTAACAAAAGTGACCTGTGAAGTAAGGTGGGCCCTCTCGGGACCTAGTTTTCCCACCCGTTTTGGACATCCAACACTTTTAGTGAGTTTACTGGTGAGACCTCTTAGGTTTCGGTAAGCTCTCCACAAGTTTCCAAACAAAGAGCTAGCCTCCAAATAGGCCACATTTTCTCATTAACTCAATATTAATTTACCTTAATAAAACACTCGACCAACAATTGCCCACGACTCCTTTTAAGGCACTGGTACTATCTTTATGTGAGCAATCTTTTACATTCATGCAATTGTCTAACTTATATGCTTAAATCTTGCAGATTTTGTATCCTTTGATATATGCATGCTTATGGACAAGTGGTTATTGATTATGTCAAATGATGATAATGAATGTTAAATGTTGAATGGTTTGTTTTATTTCAAGCAATAAACTCCTAGAAATAAGTTATTTTGCTTTCTTAGTTTTAAAGAGCCTTAGATTATTTTTATAGGGACTACCCCCCTTGGCTTCGCTAGGAGTTGGCCTAGACGGAGGAGTTGAGGATCAGGTGACAACACCTTGACTTGAAACTTGCCCCCAAGGACACACCAAGTGAACTGAAGGTTTCTTCCACGTTACCATAGGTGTGTATAAGGACGACAACATTTTTGGTGCCGTTGCCGGGGATAAATCTTTTTATTCCCGAAACACGACTTGTTTTTCCTTTTTACTTAATTTTTTTATGCTTGTAGTTTAACAGAAATAGACTCAACCATCTAGCAACTCCACTTAATTCCGATTTGACTAAGTATTCTACAAGGAGGAACTCAGAAGGCCTACTTAACTTCATTCCTGAACCTGAAAAGGTTTATCAAAGGAGGTTAGCCAAAGAATCTTATCGTAGAGTCCTTAGTCATTTAGGGACCGAGTCCATTTCTGATATTCACCTGCTCTTTGTTAATAAAATCTTTACTTCAAAAATGGCTATATATGATAAATGTGACTTCACTGCAATAAATAATTATCCACATGCTCTCCTAGAAAAAGCTATTGAAAAGTTGCCTAGTTTCCAAGGAAATAATGTTGTGTCTACCAAAATGCATATCAAGTCTTTTATGAGATATACTAACAAATGGTGTGCAGCACATGACTATGAGGATGTTGAAATTAAATTATTTGCCCTCTCCTTAGAAGAAGATGCCTTAGATTGGTACGAGGATATGCCTGACAACTCCTTCAAAAGGCTCAAAGATCTTCTAGATGCCTTCACAAAAAAATGGGGGAAAAAGAAAGATCACCATGAGTTGTTGGCAGCCCTTAACTCAATTAAAAAGAACGAGAATGAGACAATGGATGAGTTTAATAAGAAGTTTAATGAACTTGTCTCTAGCATGCATATAGATATCAAGCCTCCAAATGATGTTATTTTAATCTACTATGTCAAGGCCTTTGGAGGGGAAATGAGATACCAGCTTAGAGATAAGGAACCCCTCAACCTCAAGTCAGCTCAGGATATAGCAGTCAAAATTGATAAAAACATGCAGGCTTTAGGGAAGTCCAACCTTCCAGATTTCAATAGAGGTAGTTCTTCTAGGAAAACAGAGGCGAAGGACAAGGTTGCGGTTGCAGTTCCTGAAAATAAAGACCCTAATTTCGACCCCCTAAAGGTCGTTACTGAGATGGTCAAACGAATGGAAGCTACCCATGCTACTCAGCTTAGTGCCATGCAAAATAGGCTGATAGCTATGGAAAGGTCTCAAAACAACAGATTTCAACCTAGACCAAATAATGATAGGTGGCAAAGAAAGGTTCCCCTCATGACCAAAGGCCCCCTAATCAATTAGAGTCAAATAATGTGGTTAATGAAGAAGCACCACCTTTTTGTAGATCTTGTGAAGACTTTCACGAAGAATCTACCTGTCCAGTATTTTTCCAGATAAATGAACAAGGCCTTCCTCAAGCAAACAACTTTGTAGGTCAACCCAAAAACTCCAACCACATCAATAACTTTGGCGAAGCTCACCCTTTATCTATGGATTATTGGCTTCAGATGCAAGAAAGAAGTGAGCAAAGTAATCAAGTGGTTGAAGAGTATGATAATGTGACTAAGTTATATGGTCACAAACCTATAGATGAGCAGATCTTAGAGATGGCAAAGCACAGAGCAATAGTCTACCAGAGGAGGGGGAAAGAAGGAACAAGCAACTCTCAACCTAACTTTCCAAAGGTAACTACTCCTACACACACTCCAATTGCTAATCTAAATGTTGATTTAGGTAGTTGGATATCAAATGCAAAGGTCTTGGTTTCAGTGTCAGATCTCTTGAAAATTCCCTCACAAAAAGAAAAGCTTCTGCAAGCTATAAATCCTCCAAGTAATAAAGTTGTTCCAAAAGATCAAGAAAAGGTTAAGGAACAACATGAAGATCCTCCAGTGATCTTAACTAGCAGAGATAGGACTAAAGAAGAAAATCCTCCTTTCTTTGTATCATTAGAAATAAATGATCAATGGCTACACAATTGCATGTATGATTCAGGGGCTTCATCAAACATTATCACCAAAGGGTTTATGCAAAGGTTAGGTCTTAAAATCACAAGGCTTTATGAAAATGTGTGTGCCATGGACTCTAGAGAAATTGAAACACACGGAATAATCATAGAACTCCCAGTCAAGCTAGCTTTCCATCCTAACTTTGCATTCAAAATGGATGTTCTTGTTATAGAAGTGCCAAATCCATGGGGGATGCTTCTATCTAGGAAATGGGGAGCTCATATGGGTGGTTGCTTAAATATGGATTTGACTTTTGCAAATATTCCATACCCTCCTCCCTCAACTAAGAATTTCAGACTCTTTAGGGAAACAGAAAGGAAATATCACATAGAAGATCCTAAAGAGCAATTCAATGAATTTTTATGCCAAGTGTCTGACATGGGTGACTTCTCCATATGCTCTAACTCCCTAGCACCAGCTCAAGAAAAATTCAAAGATGAAAAATCAAGCAATAAAGCTTGGAAGATGAATTTTGATGGAGCCCACTCTAGATCAGGCAAAGGGGCAGGAATTGTGTTAAAATCTCCAACTGGGAAAACTTATAATTTTGCATTCAGACTTGAGTTTGATGCAACAAATAACGTGGCCGAGTATGAGGCACTTTTGCTAGGCTTGGAAATTGATAAGGACATGGGTATCAAGATTTTGAATATAAAAGGTGACTCAGATTTAGTAATTCTCCAAGTAAAAAATAAGTATGCATGCAAAAGTGAGAGGTTAAGAAGATACAAAAAAGCTATATGGGATGCCATAGAGTTCTTTGATGTTGTGGATCTCATTGCTATCCCTAGAGATCAAAACAGCCTAGTTGATAGTCTAGCTGTCGCAGCTTCTACCCTCCAGCCCTTCGAAGATCTAATGAAAGGAGAAGGAAAGTTGGAGATAATCTTTAGGCCATCTGTCCCAAATAATATTGATCATTGGCAAGTCTTCAAAGATGATGAACAAGTTCTAAGGTTCATCCATAATATAGGGGAATTCTCAGATTTTAATGTCAGCTATAAAGAGGAGGGTAAAGAATATATTGAGGAGGATAATCCTATTAAAAATCTAGTTCCTAAAGGAATAGCTGCCCTAGAAAATATTTTTGACAGGCATGATATGTACAAAAAGAAAAAAGAAACAATAAAGCCTGGCAGTTATATTGAAATCAACATTGGAACAGAGGAAGTCCCAAGGTTTATAAAAATTGGAAAAGGAACCTCAGAAAAAGAAAGAAAGGAATTGATCAACTTAGTCCAAGAGTATAGGGATGTGTTTGCTTTCACATATGATGAGCTCAAAGCATACAAAGAGGATGTGTTTCAACACACTCTCCCCCTCAAGGATGATACAAAACCTTTCAAACAAAAACTTAGGCAAATAAATCCACCTTTAGTTCAAGCCGAACTTAAGAAAATGTTGGATGTTGAAATCATTGCTCCAACCAGACATTCATCTTGGTGCTCCAACTTAGTTGTTGTCAGAAAAAAGAATGGGGGGATAAGATTATGTATTGATTTTAGAAACTTAAATCTTGCATGTATTAAAGACAACTATCCCTTACCCAACATAGAGACCCTACTTCAAAGGGTAATTGGTGTTAATATTATGGTAGCTGCGGGAGGTATTTACCCCCACGTGTGAACTTGACGAGAATAGAAGACTCCGAGAAGCAAGAGAAACCCTAATGAGTTGGCTAATAACCCTAGAAGCCTTGTCGGCTCAAGAAGATAATTTATATTAGGCTATTAGCCTCCAAGAGAAGAAATTGGCTAGAAATAATAATAATATACTGAACAAACACATACCCAGAAGGAGAAGTCGGCCCCAACAAAACTGGCAGGATTACTATAAATACAGGGCGCCAGTTCTCATTTGCAGCAATCTCATAATTGCAGTTTTGCAGTTTGGTGCGCACTGTAGTTGCAGTCTTGTGCGCAGGTTTAGAGGAAGAGTTGGTGCAGCTGCAGCAGCAGCAAGATCTCAGTTTTGGCTTGAATATCTCTTGGCTAGGGTTTGGGACTATCTAATCAGCTTTTGTGATCCGCTATCCTTGGGGATCGATGTGCTACTCTTTGTTTGGCTATCTAGCCTAGGGTTTGCTTCCGGAGTAATTCTCAGTCAAGGTTAAGGTGCTCGGAGGGAGGCTTCGACCTATGGTTGGGTGACGAAGGTATCGTCAATGGTAAAACGAGCACACCATCTTCTACATTCTAACAATTGGTTCCAAGATTATGTTCATGTTCGATGGCTTCTTAGGCTATAACCAAGTTTTGGTGAGGACGGAAGATCAAAACAAAACTAACTTCACCACACCTTGGGGCACTTTTGAATACTTAAGGATGCCTTTTGGTTTACTTAATGCAGGTGCCACTTTTCAGAGAGCCATGGATTTTGCCTTCCATGAATTAATGGATAAAATCATAGAAATCTACAAAGATGACTTAACAGTTTTTTCTAAGAAAAGGTTAGATCACATAAGTCATCTTAGGCAGATGTTTGAAAGGTGTCAGAAATATGGCATCTCTTTGAATCCAGCTTAAGTCTATTTTGGGTGTTGACAAAGCCAAGCTGCTTAGTCACATTATAGTAGAAAACAGGGTAAAATTGGATCCTGAAAGGGGTCGAAGCCATACAAAAAGTTCCTTTACCCCCAACCAAGAAAGCCCTTCAATCTTTTCTTGGACAGATAAACTTCGTCAAACTGTTCATACCTAACTTAGTTGATTTGATGAAACCACTCCTTAAGTTATTAAAGAAAGATGCTAAGTATGAGTGGACAGAAGAAGGAAGGAATGCTTTCAAAAGTATTAAGGATGCAATTAGCAAATCTTCTGTGCTAATCAGTCCTAATTATTCAAAAGATTTTCAAATCTTTTCCTTTGCTTCAGAAGACACTATTGCAGGGGTTTTGCTCCAGAAAAATGATGAGGGTCAGGAGCAACCCATTGCTTTTATGAGTAAGGCATTACAAAATTCCGAGCTTAACTATATTAGTATGGAAAAGCAATCTTATGCCTTAGTCAACTCTCTCAAACATTTCTGAGTCTATGTAGGATACTCAAAGATTGTGGGGTATGTCCCTCACGCAGCAGTAAAGGATATCCTTGGGCAACAGGATTGCTTGGGAGACAAAGGAAAGTGGCTCTCCAAGATTCAAGAATATGACTTAGAGATTAAACCCACTAAGTTGATTAAAGGTCAAGGGTTAGCTCAAATGCTCACTAAAGGAAATGAACAAGTGTTAGACCTAGTGTGTCAAAAAAATCAAACTAGGCCAACCTTGTCCCCAGAGCTTCAGAAATTAGAACAAAACCAACGGTATGCAAATATCATCTACTTTCTTTCAAACCTTACTTGCCCAAGTCATTTGATTGGTCATAAGAGGAGGGCTTTGAGGTTGGAAGCAGTAAAGTATTGTATCATTCAAGACGGCTTGTGGTGGAAGAACCCCGATGGAGTGATACTTAGGTGTGTTGATAAGATAGAGTCCAAGAGATTTTTTGTTGACTTCCATTCAGAGTTTTGTGGTGGACACTTTGCGACTAAAACTACCGCCCACACAAAATCCTCAGAGCAGGTTACTATTGGCCGACCATTTTCTCAAATGTACATAAAAGGGTCAAGGGTTGTCAGCAGTGTCAATTATTTACAGGGAAGCAAAAGCTAGCAGCCTTGTCTCTTCAGTCTGTGGCTGTCGAAGCTCCTTTTCAGCAGTGGGGGCTTGATTTCATTGGTCAGTTTAAGGATAATTCAAGTAATGGTTATACCTGGATAATTACAGCAACTAACTATTTTACTAAGTGGGTAGAAGCAATACCCACTAAGTCAGCAACCGACAAAGTGGTCATGGATTTCCTTGAAGATAGGATAATCACTCGGTTCGGTGTGCCTGCCAAGATTATAACCGATAATGCCAAGGCCTTCAGTTCGAAAGATTTATCTTCTTTCTGTTTTAAGTATGGCATTGTGTTGTCCCACTCTTCAAACTATTATCCCCAAGGTAATGGTCTTGTTGAATCCAGCAATAAGAACTTAATGAATATTCTTAAGAAAACAGTGGGGGATAATAAGAGATCATGGGACAACAAGATTAATTTTGCATTATGGGCGGACAGAATAACCAAAAAATGTTCTACTGGTAAGAGTCCTTTTGAGCTTGTCTACGGGCTCAATGCTACTTTACCAATTCACTAAAGCTTCCAGTATATCAGTTTGTTCAGAAATATGGTCTGGATGAGGACTTCCAACAGAGCAGAATCGATCAGTTGGTGGAGTTAGATGAGATCAGAAGGAAAGCATTGGATCAGAGCATAAAGAATCAGGACAAGGTAAAGAGGACTTTTTATAAGTCTTCACAGCAGATAATTTTTCAGGAAGGGGACACAATCTTTCTTTGGGATAAAAGAACGGAAAAGCCAGGGAATCATGGAAAGTTTGACAGTTTATGGACAGGTCCATACATCATATAGGAAGCAACTAGCAAGAATTCATTTTATCTAAATAGGTTGGATGGTGAGAATTTGGCCCTTCCAGTCAACGACCAATTTCTCAAGCTTTTCTTCACAGAGGTCATCTGATGCCCATGGGGACATCTACTGTAACATACTCTCTAAACCCTTATCTTTTGTACATTATGCTTCGTCTTCTCTGTACATTATTTATTGTTTTCTGTACTATATGCACATGTATATTAAATGCTTTTGTTGTATTATATGTCCTTGTATATTATCATTGCAAATTGTGTTTAATGTTGGTTTTATATGGATATGATTGTTGACAAGGTGTCCATGATGCAAGTAGCGTAATTCTGGATTCTCGCATGGTCTCCTACAGATGTAAAGATCAACCGCACATCCCCATATGGAACCAATGTTATCCACCAGTTTGCACAAGCTGGATTTCCTAAAGAGCTGCCAAAGAATGAACAGTCAGTGCTCATATGACAGAGTTCAGAGTTCAGTCGATCTTTCAAAAGACCACATTTTTCCGCATTTCCACCATTGTAATAAATGACCTGAGTATGAGATATTGTAAAAGGCTATTGGCCACCTAAGACCTAGGTACGAGCATGTACTCTAGAGTGTTTTTTTCACTTGTTAATTATTTTTTATGCCTGCCTTTGTGGGCGATTGAATAATTTCTAAGTTTTTTCACTCAGAAGACTGACTCCAGAGCTGGAGTATGTGCTGGTGGTTAGGCCTTGGCATGAAAAATCAATGCCTAGTGTATAAATGTATATGAGCTCATACTAGGTCATCTTAATTGAGTCATTTGGAAATTGTGGCTAGATTTGATAGGTTTTTTTAATGTTTCAGTGAATTAATTAAATTCTCACCAAAATGGAATTTTTTAATTCTAAGTCAATAAATTGTAAAAATATGGCATCAAACATTATCAAATGCCATATTTATGGTCATTTTCCAGTCCAAAGTATCATGTAAACCCCTATTTCCCTTCTTTCGAGGAAAAAAAGTGATTATTATCACTAACAAATCAAATTTACTTGAAAATTACGGAAAAGGGATAATTTAATTCATTTCTTATTTTTTAGGAGAACTAGGGAACATGTTGGAAACATGTTTTTCTTGTGTCCCCAGTTGACTGAGAACAAAGGCGACTCTAGCACACATAAGGGCGACTTCACTGAAGGTTGAAGGCATGGAGGAGATCCCGAGATAGGGACTCGACCTCACTAGCTTAGGTGGCGCATTCTAAAGGAGGGGTGCGCATCCCAAAGCCCCCAACTCACCCTCACACTCCACTCCACTCCCACTCACTCCCACTCGACCTATTTAAGCAAGCATACCCCTCTCCATTTTCTAGAGTTGGAGCATTGGGAAGATAGACCTATTGTTGTATCATTGTATTATTTCTAAGTTGAATAAAGAAGACTTTGGAGTTCCTTTGGTGTTGATGCTATGTGTGAATGCTTGAAGCTAGTGCTATTATTATGAGGTAATCGGTATCTTGTGCTTTAATCTTGTATATCTATTTGCAAAGGCTTTGAAAGTATGCTGTCATACAGTAGTGTGAGGTAAATCTAGTTTGATTAATCTCATTTCTTTTCTATTGAACCTCAAGCTTTTATATTGCATGTCTTCTTTTCGGTTAAATTAACATGCATATTTGAGTTTTTTGTTTGAGTAGGGAAGACCTTCTTAACAAGTGTTTGCAGGGTTGAAGTATATTGTTTGCAGGTTCTTAAATCTTGGACAATTGATTGGTTTTAGCTTCAACCATCATTTGTCCAAGATTCTCAAGGAATAGAGCTCCCTCTACTCTTCATCAAAGGACCCCATAGCCCACATTTTTCAATTTTTAAAAGAAAAAAGAGTTTCGTTCTTTCTCCCGCTCAGTTTTCTTCAAAGTTATTTGGTTACTTAGTTCATGCAAGCTTGAGAAGATAATTTCAATTTCAAAAGTTTAACTTAGTTTCTTTTGCATGCAAAGTATCTAGATCTAGGCATTTCTTTCATCTATCTAAAGCTAGATCTAGTTAAGAAAAGCTCCTTTATTGCTAGTTTCTTTCCTGTAAAATTTAACGGCTTGAAGGTGCATGTTTGAATGAGCTTCATTTCTACTAATTGGCAATATTAAAATGCTTTCATTTTCTGTCCTAAAAGGCAGCCCCAAAATATCTAAAAGTTTTCAAGTTTTAGCATAGTTTACTTAGTCATTTTTTACAATTTTTCTATAAGATTTGACGTACTTGCTACGTTGTCCCGAAGTGACTTTGGGCATCTTTTGGAGTATTTTGTTTGCTGTTTTTTGTAGGACATTGGACAGTCAAAGGAAGATTCCATCAAGTTTGGGCGAAATCAAGGTTTTCGGGGCACCCAGGGGGCTTTCTACTTCATCAACAAAGTTTTTCCTTTGTTTTTTCTTGTAGTTTCTTCAAGATCCAAAACTTATAAGGATCCAAACTTCTAAAGTTAAGTTCAAAGAGAACTTTTGTTCTCAATGTAATAGTTGCAATAAAAGCGGGCCCTTTTGTGCCCAGTTTCTCCATCCCCATTAGGGGGATTTGTGTGTCTTGGTTTGGTTTTCTTTTTTGCATGTCTAAATCTTTTATCTCAAACACACAAGTCAAGTAAATCGAACACACATAACACTCATATTTCACATGCATGATTAATTAAAAGGAATTTGCAATCGTTTATTCATGTTTGGTTTATAATTCTTTATTTACTTTCAGCAATAAGTCTTGCAATCTTTCAATTTCTAAGTATCTTTCAATTTCTCTTTCAGTTACAAAGCAAGGTACAAAGTTAAATCTCTTTCAAAGTGTTGCAAAGATCTTTCAATTTCTAAGTATCTTTTGCAAGTTCTCTTTACAAAGCAAGTTGCAAAGTTTATTTCTTTCAAGTCAATAAACCTTTTCTTTTGTAGTCTAATTAGGGAAATCTTTGAAGTAGTTAGCTCAATGCGCAGGAAAACGCCTAAAAGTGACCTGTGAAGTAAGGCGATTTTCCCACCCGTTTTGGACATCCAGCCCTTTTAGTGAGTGTACTGGTGAGACCTCTTAGGTTTCGGTAAGCTCTCCGCAAGTTTCCAAACAAAGAGCTAGCCTCCAAAGAGGCCACATTTTCTCATTAACTCAATATTAATTTACCTTAATAAAATACTCGATCAACAATTGCCCACGACTCCTTTTAAGGCACTAGTATTATCTTTATGTGAGCAATCTTTTACATTCATGCAATTGTCTAACTTATATGCTTAAATCTTGCAGATCTTGTGTCCTTTGATATATGCATGCTTATGGACAAGTGGTTAATGATTATGTCAAATGATGATGATGAATGTGAAATGTTGAATGGTTTGTTTTATTTCAAGCAATAAACTCCTAGAAATAAGTTCTTTTTCTTTTTTAGTTTAAAAGAGCCTTAGATTATTTTTATAGGGACTACCCCCCTTGGCTTCGCTAGGAGTTGGCCTAGACGGAGGAGTTGAGGATCAGGTGACAGCACCTTAACTCAAAACTTGCCCCCAAGGACACACCAAGTGGATTGAAGGTTTCTTCCATGTTACCCCAGGTGTGTATAAGGACGGCAACAAGTACCAAAACTTAACACTCCCTCTTACTGAAGAAAGTGTTCTTCACCACTCCCATCTTGTCTCTGAAGTAGACATGCTTGGCCCTTGGCAAAGACTTCGTGAGAATGTCAGCAATCTGCTCTTCAGTAGATATGTACTCAAGGTGAACAAATCCTCTCTGAACCTAATCACAGATGACGTGGTATCTGATCTCTATGTGCTTTGACTTGTCGTGAAAGACTGGATTCTCAGAGAGTTTGATACAACTTTGATTATCACAGTGAATCATTGTAGGCATCAACTCATGACCAAATAGATCATCCAATAACTTGCGAATCCAAATGGCCTCACAGCTGGCCCAACTAGCTTCCATATACTCTACCTCAGCAGAACTCAGTGCCACTAAATTATGTTTCCAGTTGCACCAGGAAACAACTGTTGATCCCAACCTGAAACAACACCTTAAAGTGCTCTTCCTGTCAACTGCACATCCTACCTAGTCTGAGTTCGTACAACACATCAACATGACCCCGTCACCTCTGACGTAGTCCAAACCATACTCCATTGACCCTGCTATGTACCTCAAAACATGTTTTGCTGCTATCCAGTGCACTCTCCTAGGCTCCACCATACACTGATCGAGAGTGTTCACAGCAAAACAAATATTTGGTCTAGTGTTGACCAAATACATCAATGAACCAATCAACTAACGATATCTCGTGGCATCCACCAACTCGGACTCAAAAGCACTAAGCTTCCTCCAGTTGGTGACCATAGGTGTCAACATGGGTCTGCAATCCTCCATCTAAAATTTGCTCAGAATATCCACTGCATACTTCCCCTGTCCCAAAAAGATGTTCCCATCCTCCTGCCAAACCTACATCCCCAAGAAATAATGCATCAGTCCTATGTCCTTCATCTCAAATTATGAAGAAAGACCCATCTTGCAATCAATTATGAGTTCCTCCCCTCCAATGATAAACAAGTCATCAACATATAGGATAAGAATGAGAGTATCCTCTCCACAAACAATGTAATATAGATTCGAATCCGCCTCACTCTTCTCAAAGCCCATCTGCAACAAGATTCAATCCTGGAATACCAAGCTCGTGGAGCTTGCTTCAGACCATACAGTGCCTTTTTCAAAAGGCACACATGGGACTCTCTCCCAAACACCTCAAACCCTTATGGTTTCTCAATGTATACCTCCTCCTCTATATGACCATTCAGAAATGTTGTCTTCGCATCCATTTGATGGATCTTCCAAACCATCTCTGTTGCAATGGCCATGATACTCATGATGGAAGTATATCTCGCAACTGGTGTGAATGTCTCATCATAGTCAATCCCCTCTACCTGAGAGAATTCTCTCGCCACAAATCAAACCTTGTGTTTCTCAATGTTGCCATCTGCAGCACACTTAATCTTGTACAACCACCTGGAAGTCACCACCGACTTCCCCTCTGATCTAGGCACTACCTCCCACACATCATTTTGCATAATGGAATCATACTCCTCCTGCATGGCTTCTCTCCAAACTTGTTGGTTTGCTTCCTCCTCAAAAGTAGTGGGCTCGAAATCTGTGATGCTAGTCACCAGGGTCAAGTATGAACCAAACCTCTCTGGTGCTCTGTTCTCTCTCATCAACTTCTTGGGCTCACCAACATACTCCTTAGCTTCCTTCAAGGTCTCATGAAACCATCTCGGTTTCTTCTTCCCTAAATTAACCTCTAGTGGAGCAATACCATCATGCCCCTCAATCTCATCCATAGATCTCACCATAGAAGTATGAGATACTGAAGCGCATGCACCCATGATCTGTGTACCAGAAACCTGTGATCATGTAGTTGTACTTGATAGACCAGTCACCCCTCAACTCGGTTTACTAGACACCCGAGGCTGTGTCCCCTGAGATGCATCATCATGTACCTGTGGGACCTCCTCAACTCTATCTCTCAACTCACAAGATCTCTGGAAGGCTCTATCCTCCTTGAATCTAACATCTCTCCTCACAACAACTCTCCTTAATGCTGGTATGTAGATATTAAAGGCCTTAGAGGCCTTGTTGTATCCAACTAGGATCCCCTTCTCTGTTGTGGGATTCAACTTTGTGCTCTTCTCAGAAGGGACTTGAGAGAAAGTCAAACACCCAAATATATGAAGGTGTCCAACATCTAGCCTCCTCCCAGTGAAGGCCTCCTCAAGAGTCTTTCTCCCCAAAGCTCTATGTGGACCCTTTTTCTGCAAATACACTATAGTACTGCAAGCCTCAGCCGATAAGAAAAATGGTAACCCCCGATCATGCAACATAGATCTCGTTGCACCAATAATAGCCCTATTCTTCCTCTCAGTAGCCCCATTCTGTTGGGGGTTGTAAGGAATAGTCAAATGTCTCTTGATACCCTTCTAGATGCAGAAGTCTCTAAACTTTGTGGAGGTATACTCAGCCCCATTGTCTGACCTCAAGACCTTGATCTTTCTCCCTGTCCAATTCTCCACAAGAGCCTTAAACTCTTGAAACCTCTTGAAGACCTCACTCTTGGTCTTCATGAAATAGATCCAAGTCTTCCTGGAGTGGTCATCAATGAATGTCACATAGTACTCACATCCACCCAAGGAAATTGATGACATGGGCCCACACACATCAGAGTGTACCAAATCAAGTATCCTAGCTAATCTACTGTCACTACTCGGAAAGACAATCTCGGTTTACTTCCCAAGAGAACACCCCCTGCAAACCTCCTAATGATCAATGCCAAACTGTGGCAATCCTGTCACAATCTCCCTCAACACACTCAGAGCTCCATGATGCAAGTGAGCCATCCTCTTATGCCACAACTCACACAACTGACTGTTGTTGTTGCTATTGGCCAAAGCATGTAATGGTTGAAAGATGAGTCTGTACAGTTTCCCCTCACAAGTCCCAATCACTCTGGTTAATGTGATACTAGACCCCTTAAGGTGAATGAGGACCTAACTACCTCGGAAAGACACCTCAAATCCCCTATCCTGAATGGTGGAAATTGATATAAATTTCTTCTTCAACCCAGGGACATATAAGACGTCCCTGAACACCATGGGTGGCCTCAACTCCCTCTGAAAGGAAACTGTGCCATGCCCAGCCTCTCTAACTATGGTGACATTCCTAAGCACAATCTCCAATTTTACCCCTGACTTTGTAAGATCAGTAAAGTTCTCTCTAACACCAGACATATGACTATATGCTCCATTGTGTATGTACCATACACTGGATGGTGTCTCAACTGTAGAGAAACTGACAAGCAAGGAAATCACCCTCTCAAATTGAGAGGCGAACTCATCCTCCTCAGTTGATGTTGCTATACCACCCTCTTTCTTCTTCCTGTTGGGACATTGTCCAACATAGTGCCCCATCTTGTTACAATCAAAGCATTAACTTTGCTCATATCCCTCTTTTGCTCACCTCCCTTCTGTTGTTGCTTGGCCCCACCCTTGGGACCCTTCTTGGTCTTCTTCTTACCCTTTGCAGAAAGAGCAGGATCCTCACCATCATCCCCACCACGCTACTGACTAGTAGATCCTGAGCCAATCCTGAATTCCTCCTGTACAAAGTCATCCCATAGCCTCTCCTAACTACAAATATGCTCTCTGGCTACAATGCCTCATACAAAGGACTCCCATGGTTTGGAGAAGCCATTTAAGGTTGTCCTTGTTGCCGCCTTATACACACCTAGGAGACGTGGAAGAAATCTTCAATCCACTCGGTGTGTCCTTGGGGGCAAGTGAGAGTTAAGGTGTTGTCACCTAATCCTCAACTCCTCCGTCTAGGTCAACTCCTAGTGAACCCAAGGGGGGTAGTCCCTAACAAAAATACTAAGGCTTTTAAGCTAAGTACAAAATTGAAATCCAGGAGTTTATTATACTTTCAAACCATCAACCATAAACTGAATAAAACATGAAATAAACATTCACCACGATATATAATCAAATGAGCATATACTTGCATCAAAAGGATACTGAGAAACAATTGTTAGGCGCAAGTTTCATTTAAATTAGATGTATAACCAAACTTAAAATGAAGCCCGTGGCTTTGCTAAGTGTGAAAATTGAGACCAGTGCCTTAAAGAGAATCGTGGGCAATGTAGTTCGAGTGTTTTATTAGGATAAATTAATGTTCAGTTAATGAAATGGTTTGGGCCTCCTTGGAGGTTAACTCTTTGCTTGGAAACTTGCGGAGAG
>CBVK0103243281.1:0-16929 GCA_900067695.1 Picea abies
CTTGAGACCCAACAAGAAGTGCAACAACTCAGTGCTACTATTGCCTCCCATGATGCATCCATAAATGCATCTGTAAATGTAGCCGTGCAGCCCGCAATGGTGGAAGTCAAACATGAACTGACCACCTAGCTTGAATCTGTCTTCGCATCACTCAACACCAAACTCAAGATCCCTACCAATGACTCTTCTCCTAATGCACATAAAAAAACTGAAGGTGAAACTTCTTCCCATTCCTTTCAACCCCATCACTTTCAACGGGACATACTCCTTTCGCAGGTGGATGTAACCAAATTTGATGGCTCGGACCCCACTAGTTGGGTCACCCAAATGGAACATTATTTCTCTCTCTACAACATTACAGATGACTTGGCCAAACTCTGGTACGGTGTTCTCCATCTAGATCAAGAATGTTGGCAATGGTGGCAATGGAGAAAAACTTCTCGTCAAGGGTATATTGCTTGGACCCAATTTGTGGCTGAGCTTTATGAACGCTTTGACACTGACACCAACCATTTGGTTCATTTCACAAAATTGAAGCAATCAGGCATAGTAGAAGACTTCATAGCTGCATTTGAGCGACTGGATTTTCGAACAGAGGGCATGACTGATGCTTTCTTTCGAGAGTGTTTTATCAGTGGCCTCAAGGAGGAGATTCGAGCCCATGTCCTCATGGCTTGACCTACGACTTGTGTGGAGACTACCAAAAAAGCTAAAGAAGCACAACAAATTGTTTCCTCTCAAAACCGTAAGCCTTCCTTTATCCCTCGCCCTAAACCAGTAAACCCCACTACTCCCTCCGCCCCATCAAAAATCCAAAAATTGACCAGGGATGAAATGGCTGAACGCCAACTCAAAGGCCTCTATTATAATTGTGATGACAAATATTTCCCACGCCACAAATGTAAGGAACAAAATCTTTTTATGGCCATCTCTGAGGATATTCCGGAAGAGGATGTTGACACTCCCCTTGTGCCCGAGTCACCAGAAATCACTGACATAAACCCTCCCTCCGACCCTCCTAAAGTGGAACCGATCATTTCCCTCATTGCTCTCACCAACTTCTCTGCCTCCCAAACCTTCAAGTTAATCGGTTACATCAAGCACCAAAAGTTCATCATTCTGGTTGATAGTGGTAGCAACCACAATTTTATTCATCGCCACATTGCCCAAGAAACCCATTGCTACATCCATGTTGTTAACAATTTCCAAATCATGATTGCCAATGGTGGTTCTATGAAATGTGGCGGGCGCTGTGAAAATGTGCATCTCCAAATCGGTGACTACCACCTAAAATCCCTTATGTTTTCTATTGACATGGGCGGCTGCGACATTGTGTTGGGTGTAGACTGGCTAAGGACTTTGGGTCCCATTCTCATGGATTTTCAGAACTTAACCATGCAATTTGACCAAGGAGGCCACCAATACAAATTTCAAGGCATCATTGTTGGTTCACCTGAGGTCATCAGTTCTCATCGCATGGAAAAACTACTCAAAAAAGGTCATTCTGGTGTCATTGCCCAACCCCACGCCATACAATCCACGGAGACCCCACCAGTGCCCCAAGACCTCCAAGCCCTCCTTTCTAAACATCAAACGATATTTTCCACTCCCCAAGGACTCCCTCCTTCCCACGGTGTCCATGATCATTCCATTCTCGTTGTCCCAGGAAGCCTTCCCCCCAATATACGTCCATATCGCCACCCCTTTGCACAAAAAAATGAATGGTCCAGGAACTCCTTATTGTCGGCGTCATCCATCCTAGTACGAGCGCTTACTCCTCTTCGGTCGTCATGGTACTGAAGAAAGAAGGTTCCTGGAGAATGTGTCCTGACTTCCATGCTCTCAACAAACTAACCATCAAAGACAAATTTCCCATTCCTATCATTGATGACCTCCTGGATGAATTGAGTGGCGCCCAATTCTTTACCAAACTTGATCTTTTCTCAGGCTATCACCATATATGTATGAAAAAGGACAACATTCCCAAGACCACCTTTCACACTCATGAGGGCCACTATGAGTTTTTGGTCATGCCCTTTGGCTTGTGTAATGCCCCCTCCACCTTCTAGAGCCTCATGAACCATGTCTTCCACCCTTTTCTCCATCATTGTGTCTTAGTTTTCTTTGATGATATCCTCATCTATAGAAAAACCTAGACATACCATCTTACTCATGTGGATCAAGTTCTTCACCTACTCTCTCAGCACCAACGTTTCCTGAAACAGTCCAAATGTTCTTTTGGTGCCTCAGAAGTAGAATACTTGGGTCATCTAGTGGGAAAGGATGGCGTCAAGGTGGACCCAAAAAAGATTGAAGCTATGCAAGACCGGCCGCACCCAAATACTCTCAAAAGCTTGCGTAGATTTTTGGGCCTCACAGGGTATTATCGCAAGTTCATTAAGAACTACGGAAAGATTGCAGCACCTCTCATGACTCTTCTAAAAAAGAACTCTTTCACTTGGACTCCAGAAGCTGCTCAAGCTTTTCAAACCTTGAAGATGGCCATGTGCACCACTCTGGTTCTGGCCCTTCCTGACTTCACAAAGACCTTTGTGTTGGAATGTGATGCCTCAAGGAAAGGAATTGGTGCTATCCTTATGCAAGAGGGTCGACCTTTGGCCTTCACTAGTAAGAAACTGTCTGAAAAGAATCCAGGCAAACCCATTTATGAAAAAGAAATGTTGGCGATTCTGCATGCCCTTGAGTTGTTGCGTCCGTATCTCTTGGGGAAACGCTTCCAAATTAAGACAGACCATCAAAGCCTTAAGTACTTTCTAGAACAACGCATTTCATCCCAGGAACAACAAAAATGGGTGACTAAGATCTTTGGATATGATTATGAGATCATTTACAAGAAGGGAAAATACAATGTCGTGGCAGATGCACTATACCGGAAATATGAAGACGAAGGATCCCTTTTTTCTCTTTCCTTCATTGTACCCGATTGGCTCCAAGATGTGTGCCAGGAATGTTTTCAAGATCCCAAAAGTTCGTATCTGATCCAGCAACTGCAGAACAAGGCTCTAGCTCCCCTAGGGTACTCCTGGCTCTAGGATGAGCTTCAATACAAAGGCCTCTTCTATTTAAGTAAACAATCCAAGCTCAAATCCACGGTGCTTTCTAATCTTCATGCTACACCCACAGCGGGGCACTCAGGGTTCACCAAAACATATGACCGAGTCAAACATTCTTTTTTCTGGGATGGTATGAAACAGGACATCCGTAAGTTTGTCGCTGAATGTGAGGTGTGTCAATGCAACAAGGGAGAAACAGTCAAATCTCCAGGCACCCTCCAACCGCTTCCAATTCCCCCTTCTATTTGGAAGGATATCTCTATCGAATTTATTACAGGCTTACCCAAATTGGGGTATAAATCAGTCATAATGGTGGTGGTGGATCGCCTTTCCAAGTATGCTCATTTTTGTGCTCTTCCCCGCCCATTTACTGCATCCACGGTGGCTCAAATTTTCATGGACTAGGTCTTCAAGCTTCATAGAATGCTACACTCTATTGTTTCTGATTGAGACCCAACTTTCACAAGCAATTTTTGGCAAGAGTTGTTTAAGCTACAAGTCACACAATTGCATCTCAGTTCAACTTATCATCCCCAAATGGATGGTCAAACGAAAGTTGTCCACAAGTGCTTGGAAACATATCTGAGGTGCTTTTCCTATGCAAAAAACCACCAGTGGGCTCAATGGTTACCCCTCTTCGAATAGTGGTACAACACTACATACCATACAGCCACTCGCATGACTCCTTTTGAAGTGATATATTGATAGAAGCCACCTTCAGTTCTCTCATACTTACCGGGTACCTCGAAGGTCCAGGCAGTTGACCAAACACTCACAATCCGAGAGGATATCCTTCATACCCTTAAAGAGAACTTGTTCATGGCACATAATAGAATGAAGCAACAAGAAGATCAAGGTCACTCTGAACGTCAATTTGCCGAAGGGGATCAGGTGTTTCTGAGACTGCAACCATATAAGAAAAATTCCCTCAAGGCCAAGCATTGTTAGAAGCTAGCACCCAAATTTTATGGCCCTTACACAGTTCTCAAGCGTGTCGGACAAGTCCCATATCAGTTAGCTCTGCCCAATCAGTCGAAGCTACATCCTGTTTTTCATGTTTCATGCTTGAAGAAGGTGATTGGAGCTAGGTTCCAAATTCAAACCAACCTTCCATAGTTAGCTGAAGAAAGATCCATTTGGCTATAGCTAGAAGCAGTTTTGGACCAGGGTGAGTGTCGCCTACATCAGAGAACCATCAAGGAAGTGCTAGTACAGTGGAAAGATATGACTCCAGTAGATGCCACTTGGGAACCAGCTACCATTCTGCAGCAATTTCCACATCTCAAGCCTTGAGGACAAGGTTGTTTTTAAGGGGGTAGACATGTTAAGGTCCTAACCCGCACATAGGTAGATCAATATATTCGGATGTAGTAAAGGTCAATATTAATAAGGCCTTTCAATAAAATAGAATAAGGTGGATGTAAGAAGACCTAATAGAAGATTCTGCTTCTAGAAGGATCTTCCTCTAGATGCATCTCTTAATAGACATATTTAGTATAAATAAGGGTCGAGGGTATGAGAACCCTAGCTTGGAGATTATTGTAATAGAGCATTGCTTGATTGGAGGTTTCCCCCTCGAAGAGGCCTGTGAACATTGCTTTCTTAATGAAAGTGTTATTTCTATTGCTATTGTTATATCTTTTTGTGTATTGTGAAGATTATGCTGGATATTTTCTGTTATTCTACCATTTCTAGCATTTTATTTATGTTCTGCATATTTTATATATCTAGTATCTTGCACACTCTGTTCCAAGTCTCTCAACTCAGATACTCCCCTAGGTTGCATTCCATACAATATTTAGAATGGGATATTTCCAGTTCTCCTGTTTGGTGAGTCATTGTATTCAAATTTTGCTTGTGGCAGAATCTGATCCCACTGATTATGATGCTCAGTGACCAGACTCCTCAATACGTTTCCCAAAATTTTGTTTACCACTTCAATCTTCCCATCTATTTGAGGTTGATAAGCTGAGCTGGAGGAAAAATCTATACCCAGTTTATTCCACAATGTTCTCCAAAAGTGATCGACAAATTTAGTGTCCATGTTCGAAGACAATGCTTCTGGGTAGTCCGTGAAGTCTCACAACTTCCTTGAAAAACATATTTGCAACGTGTGTTGTATCACTGGTCTTATGGCATGGGATAAAGTGAGCCACATTTGAAAATCTATCCACCACCACAAATAAATCCTCTTTGTGTTCTTTGCAATCCCAACACAAAATCCATACTTATTGCATCCCAAGGCCTCTGTAGTATTGGCAATGGTTGATACAATCCAATTTTCTGTCTTTTTTTCTTTTGCATGTTGGCAGATTCTACATCTGTTCACAAAATTTATCACTTATGTTCTCATACCTAGCCAATAGTATGAATTGCTCAACTGTGCAAATGTTTTATCATGGCCAAAATGTCCTACCAATCCTCTACTATGCTTTTCCTTCAAAAGGTTATCTCTCATTGAGCATTTTGGTATGCACAATTGATTTTATTTGAACAACAATCCCTCTTGAATCATATACTTGTTCCACTGGATTTTGTCTCCCATCACATAATTTTCACATGCTTCGTATGCTTCCTTGAAATCTGGATCATCAAAATACATATCCTTAAGGTGTTCAAACCCCAAGGTCTTCACCTGAAATTCTTGTAGAATCAGACATATCCTGCTTAATTCATCAACAAATTTGTTATCATTCCCAACAATATGTTTTATTACAAAAGTAAAATTCAACATAAACTCATCCCATTTTGCATGCCTCTAATTCAATTTTTCCTATCTGGTTATGAATTGTAAATCCTGGTTATCTCTATACAAGACAAATTCCTCAGGGACAAGGTAATGTCTCCATTTATTCAAGGCTTGGATTATGGCATAAAACTCCTTATCATATGTGGAGTATTTTCTCTTAGTCTCATTCAACTTCTCACTGAAATAGGAAACATGTCTATTATCCTGACTCAAAACTGCTCCAATTGCAACTCCACTTGCATCACATCTCCCCTGAAATGTCTTTCCAAAATTTGGCAATACCATAATTGGTCCTTCTGTTATTTTCTCCTTTAGTATATTGAAGCTCCTCTCCACCTCCTCTGTCCATTTAAAAGATTTGTGCATCTTCTTCACTATATCCATCATTGGTGCACAAATTCCATTGAAGTCTTTGATGAACTTCCTATAGAATATTTCTAGTCCATGGAAGCTCCTTACCTCAAACATACTCTTTGGTGACTACCATTCTTTGATTTCTTTCACCTTCTCTCGATCCATCTTCATTTCATTTGAAGACATCACAAAACCCAAGTAAATGAGTTTTATCTTCATAAAAGAGGACTTCTTCAGATTTATCAACATCTTCTTCTGCTATAGTCTCCTCATCACTAGTGTTAGGTGTCTCAAATGATTCTATTTAGTCCTGCTAAACATCAGTATATCATCCAGATATACAACCACAAAATTGCCATTGAAATCTTTCAGTATTTCATTCATCAACCTCATAAAATTACTTAGGGCATTTGTTAAGACAAATGGCATAACAAGCCACTCATACAAACCTTCATTTGTCTTAAAGGTTGTCTTCCACTCATCACCTTCTCTCATTCTAATTTGGTGATATCCACTTTTCAAATCTATTTTAGAAAATAAATTTTCTCCACTTAAACAGTCCATTAAATCATCCATTCTTGGTAAAGGAAATCTATACATGATCGTGATCTTGTTAATGGCTCTTGATTATGTACACATTCTCCATCCTCCATACATGTTTGGACTCAACAAAGTTGGTACTACGCATGGACTCAAGCTCTCTCTGACCAAACCCTTATCTAACAATTCCTGGACTTGGTTCTTCACTTCCTCATTCTCTCAAGGTGTCAATTTGTATGCTGCTTTGTTTGGCATACTTGCTCCTGGTATTAAGTCAATATGGTGGTTGATACTTCTGATGGGTGGCAATGAGTTAGGAAGCTCATCCACCACTATGTCAGCAAAATTATCCAACAATTCCTGAACTTATTCAAGAAAATCATCCATCGAAGTACTTGTAAGGATAACTATAGGTTTCCTCACCACAATGAACTGCATATCTTGTTCTTTCTTGACTTCTTTCAGGAGTTCCTTCCCTCTCATGATAAGTATGCTTGTGTTGAATTCCTCTTTCACTTTCTTCTCCTCTATTGGAAACAACATGTGTGTTCTACCATTCTTCTCCAAGGTGTATGTATTCTTCCTCCCATAATGAATGACATTCCTGTCAAGTTGCATGGTCTTCAAAACAAAATATGGCATACATCCATGAGAATTACATCACATAAAATTTCATCTCTATATCCTCCTATCTTAAATTCAAACAAGCATTGTTTAGTAACCATTACCTAGTGTCCTTTCTGTAACCATGATACTTTATATGGCTTCGGATGTGCAGTTGTCTCCAGGTCCAATTTCTCCACCATCTCTGTGGATACTAAGTTATCAATGCTCCCACTGTCAATTATCACCTTGCATACTCTCTATTTAGTCTTGCAAGCCTTTAAACTTATACCTATAGTTTTAAGAGAACCTTTCTCAACATCAGGGATGTTCCATCCGCTGCTCCTTTTGCTTCAACATTCCTTCTTTGTGCTTCTGAAATGTGAGCTTCACCTCCTCCTTATTATTTTTCTTGGGACATTCCCAAGACATGTTCCATGTCTTTCTACAAACATAGCATCTTACTTCTCCTCCTTTGCTTCCTCCTCTTCCTCTATAATAACTTCTTCCACCACTCTATCTTCCTTGGGAACTTCCTCCTCTTTCCGAGTGACTATGTGGTTTTTCAGTCTCATTCTTATACTTATGTGCCTTGTCATGGGTAACTCCCTTGACTTTGTTTGGGGCTGGTATTTTACCTCTTCCTTGTTGGCTTTGTTTTCTGGCCAACTTCTCCTCTGCCTTCAATGAAAACTGATAAGCATCCTCCACTGTCCTTACTAACATCATGTTGATCTCGTCCTAGATTTCATACCTTAGGCCATTTATATACCTGGAAATTTTTTGTTCATCTTTCTCTCTTTGTCCAGTTTTGATGTTTAGCCTGTAGAACTCTTTTGTGTACTCCTTAACTGTCAAACCCTTATGTCTCAGGTTTTGCAAATTCTTGAACAGATTGATTTGATAATATTTGGGCATGAACTTAGCCTTCAGTTTGGCTACCATTCTGTCCCAATTCTTTCTCTTATGTTTTCCTTTGCTTCTCCTCTCAGCCTGTAGTTCATCCCACCATAGTGTTGCATGTCCTTTTAGCCCGATGACAACATGTTTCACCATTTTCTCTTCATTGACATCTTCATAGTCGAAATGTTTGTCCATGGATCTTATCCAATCTAGCAGCTCTTCAGTATCTAAATTGCCTTCATATAATGGGACCTCTATCTTGGCTTTGGCTCCCAATCTAACAACTTCTCTCAGCAAGTGTTCTTCAACAACATCCTCTCTTGCAGCTTCTTCAACTTCTAATTCTTCACTCTCTGCAATGCTAATGTCTCCAACATCAGGTTCTCTTAGCTGCACTTCCTCCATCACCTCTAATCTTTCACGAAGTTCTCGCATCTCCCTTTCTATATCCTAATTGGCAAAAGGTGGCTCCACTCGTCTCCTTGGTGGAATTGTGTTGATTGTCTATCATGCACAGAGTACAACTATTGTGTTGAGTTCTTTTGTATCTTTTCGTTTTCTTATTGTCTGCAAGCAAAACATCAGCTTTGATACCACTTGATGCAGACCCCCTTCTCTCCTAAGGGATGTGTGACCTCCCGGTCATGATCTTCCATTTTGGATTCAAATGACTCTATAAAACCTTGTTGGTCTCATTTTGTATTAAACATAGGTACTCTCGGCTCCCTGTGTAGGCTTCACGATACCCGCGACCTTCCCTTTTTCATTCTACAAAATCTCAGAGTTGGCATTAGAGAATTTTCTCTCAGCCCCTCCTTAGATGTGACCTTGGGTAATGACCTCACTCCTATGAGCGATTGCAGGTACACTCAAGAGTGGTTTGGGGTCAAACCTCTTTTCTCTCCATAATTCACCCTGAGCCTCCACATGTCTTTTCTCTAAAACCATGGTCTCGATTGTGGCGCGCCCTCAATCTCATAAATATCGAGCACTTTATATCCCCACAATGCGAGATGACCGTCAATCTCACGATCTTGATGATGTTGAATGAACTAATGGTTCAGATCAACCCTTTCCCAATCCATGAACCAAGTCTGCCTCTCCTAAATCAATGGATGTGATCTATTCCCAATTCTAGACTTCCGGGTTTTGAAATCTCAAACCCTACTTTCTTCCATACTTCCATCTTCCGAAGATGACGATCTATAGACACTTGTCCTACTCAATCAATGGTCTTGCTTCGAATTCAGGTGTTTCAACTTTCAAATCATATCAACGGTCTTGTGACCCTCTTCTTAATCAACGGTTGAGATCTCCTATGGTCTTTGGACTTCTGAGATTTCAAATCTGAAACTTCACCCTTTCTCCAATGAATTTTATCCGAAGGTTATAATCCACTGATGCATGTCCTCCTAGGATCAATGGTTGTGATCCCTTCATGTCTCTGGACTTTGGAATTCTCAACTCTCAACTTTTATCTCTCCTCAAAGTATGCAGAATCTTGTCGTGTTTCCACTTGATTTGACTATCGAGGATTTCTTACGGTCTTTACCTAGAGTCTGCATATTTTCTCCATGTCTCCCCTAGATTTGACGGCTATGAATTACTTCGGTTCTATACCCGGAGCTCACAAATCTACACCACGTGTCCCTTGATCTGATGGTCAAGAATTTCTTCGAGTGTTTATCCATAACTCACACATATATGCCATGTCTCCCCTGATCTTCGATAGATCAGATTCACTTTGGGTGATCTGATGCTTGAAATTTACTTCCGACGATCTGATGGCTCGGATCTGCTTTGGTTGATCGATCGGTTGAGATTTACTTTAGATTTTTGGTTCTTCGGGCTTCACAAATATCAAGTCTCAAACTTGACTCCTCCTGAACTCATTGTATCTGAAGAATTAGATTCACCTTGGTGATACAACGCTTGAATTTTCCTTCGGACGGTCTGATGGCTCAAATCTTCTTCAACTGATCAAATGATTGAGGTTGACTTCAAATTTCCAACTCTTCGGGCTTCAAAAATCTCAGTTCTCAAACCTTGGTGAGTTCTCTCTTCTGAGTGTGTGAAGTGCTAAGGCTTGTGCACCTTGCTTCGATCAGATGGTTGTTGATCTCTTGCTTTGTGATCCAACAACCATCATCGCTCCTCCTCCTAAGCTTCTAATCTCTTCTAACTTAAAATATTTTCTAAATCCTCAAAGGCCTCTACCTTTGAACCTTCTCTAAGTCCGTCTCTTAGACCTCAGCTACACTTCTAAGAAGTTATATCCCTCCTCAACTTGGCCTTCATGAAGGTTTCAACTTCCCATGCACTCCTTGCGTTTCAGGGATTTTTGATAACTTAGATCCGAAGGATTTCTTGAAAATAAATTCTTCTCACCCTCCTGGCATTCTCCTTTTTCCTGATGCACACCTTGAAACTAATTCTTACACAAGGTTTGAGTTCTTATGGACGATTGTGCATGCCTTGCATCAGTCACTTGGCACTCCTTGCAAAGGGGAAGTTTTGTGCTATCTCTTCTGATCTTTGGAACCAAAACAGATCCCGTCAATGCACTCCTTGCATTTTGTGTACACACCTTGCACCGATTTGACAGAAGAGAAACAATTGAAACGTATACTAACGTTCACAGTTCCATCTACTCGTAACTAAATTCATTCATTCATGAAAACACAATAACAGGGAATCACAAACAATGTCCACACAATGCATTGGGTCAATTTTCCTCGGTTATCTTCATTCAAAAGTATAAATGGATATATTTATAATCAAAACAACATCTAAAACTCAAAAATCTCCCACTAACTTGCAACAACCTCATTTGGGCATACAAAACCTCTATTTTTCTTAAAGGGTCCTTAGGGTTCCCACCGATTACTTGTTTACTCCAGAGCCTAACCTAATGACTATATTAGTTCAACAACATTCCAGAGCAGGAGTGGAAACTCCCACTTCACTCGCGATTGTTCAAGTGTGATTCAAAATATTTTCTGCCACTAAGTTTAGGAGTGCTTCAAAATATTCGTTGTAACTGCCAGTGTTGAGATTCCAAAAATATTCCCAGGCATTGAGTGGTCCTGCTCCGTGTGATCGCTAATGTTTCTCCTACATCACATACCAATATGTGCCTTTTTCCCTTGATGGAGGATCAATTGGGCCTATGATGTACATGCTGCACTTCTCAAATGGTTCCAATGATTCTTGGGGTTGTACAGACATCTCACTCCTCTTTGTAGATTTCCCCATTATTTGAAATTCACCACAATGTGAAGTGTATTGTTGAGCATCTCTAAGTAGTGTTGGCCAATGATATACAACTTGTAAGATATTGTAAGATACCTTCTTTTTTTCATAATTTCTCCCACATGGTTCATCATGACAATCATGGAGGATGTCATGTAATTCATCTTCTCTTAAGCATATCCTCAATATTTGGTCTGGGAAAAATTTGAATAGATAACCAACTAACCAAGTATAGTATGGACTCTTCCAAACAATATTGCACGTCTCCCTATAGGAGAAATGTTGATTGAACTTCCCCGTTGTCAAATAATTTGGTATATCAACAAACTAGGGATTTTTTGATGATATGGAAAATAAGTGCTCATTTGGAAACTGATCATCAATCATGTCTTCTCTATATGGAATAATTAACTTGTACAAAAAATATGCAACTACAATTTTCTTTATAGGCTTATCAAAAATAGTTAGATAAAATTGTTTTAATAACAAAAGTCATCTAATCATTCTACCATTTATGTCAGGTTTGTTCATCAAGTATCTAATGGTGGCATGATTTGTATGTACAAAAAATATATACCCTGTAACATAGTGTCTGAATTTATTGAGAGCATGAACTTCTACTAGAAGTTCATTTTCTGTAATGATGTAGTTGATTTCTACTCCAACCAATTTTTTACTTAGGAAATAAATTTCATAAGGTTTTTTATCTTCATCTTGTCCTAAGACTTCTCCTACATACTTTTCTAGTGTACTCGCATGAATTTGAAATGGGAGAGCCTAATTGGGACCTTGTAGCACAGGAGAAGTTGAGAGTTTCTCTTTTATTGCTTCAAAAGCTTGTTGGTAGTTTAGAATCAAGCAATAATATACATCCTTAGATAATAGTGTAAACATGGGAGAAGGTATCTTACTAAAATCTTTGATGAACCTATTGTAATATCCTGCATGTCCAAGAAAACTTATGATATCCTTTGGTTTCAGAGGTTTAGGAAGTAGGGTGATGATTTTGATTTTGTTTTTGTATAATTCAATCCCCCTTGAGGATAGATGGTGTCCTAACAAAATCGCTTCATTCATAATCATATTTGATTTTTCATAGCTAAGGGACAAGTTCATTTCTCTACATCTTTGGAGAACCTTATTTGGATTTTCTAAGGCCTCATCAAAATAATTTCCATAAGGGGTAAAGTCATCCATGTATATCTCAACTTTATCATGAATGAGTTTTGAAAATATGCTGAGAATTTCTCTTTGGAAATTAGTTGTGGAATTATATAGGTTGAATGGTAATACTTTGTAGGGAAATGTACCCCAGGGAAAATTAAAGGTGATTTTGTCCCGATCTTCAGGACTGATCTAAATTTAGTTGTATATACTAAATTCATCTAGGAATGAAAAGCATTCCTTCCTAGATAAGACATCCAAGAATTGGTCAATAAAGGGCAAGGGCAAATGATACTTTTTGGTAGCCTTGTTTAACTCTCAGTAATCCACACATAAAATCCATTTCCCATTCTTCTTTGTAACAATAACTAGAGGAGAGACCCATTCACTATTTGATAATGGATATATGAATCCAACATCCACCATCTTTTTAAGTTCTTGTTTAAATATGTCTTTCATTACAAGGTTCATCCTTCTTTGGGGTTGCTTAATAGGTTTGCAGTCCTCCTTAATATAGATATGGTAAGTATAGATAGAAGGATGGATTCCTTTCATGTCTTTATAATCCCATGCAAAATCTTCAACATTTATTTTCAACACATCTAGTAACTTTTGTTCTTGTTGACTTGTAATTTTGTTATTGATTTTGAGAGTTTTTGTTGGGATGATCTCTATAATTTTGAATATTGGATATTCTGTATCAGTAGTGAACAAATCTGTCCATAATTCTTTATTACTTTCAGTAAAAACTTTAGATCTATTATCATCATTTATCCTTCTATTTTCACATCAGCTGGATATTGGTTTTGCCGAAAATTTTCAAAGAAATTGTCCTCATCAATTGTGGTATTTGTTAGAGATTTGTTTATGGTGTAGATGGGATATGCACTTGCTTGTGTCTTATATTCCTCTTCCACCCACATAGGAAGGTTTTCTATTACCAAAGGTTGAGCAGGAGGGTATAAAAAAATTTGTTTTTGGGAAAGGCCTTCCAAAAATGAGAGGGTACCCATTGAATTGAGACTAAATTTTAAGGACTAATACATCAGTAGGGTAATCCCAAGAATCAATAGAGATTAAAAAATCTTTTATTATCCCTTCAGGTTTGACTGTGGATCTATTTGCAAGGTAAAGGACAATGGGAGTATCTCTCAAGGGTCCTTGAAGGCTTAGTTTTAGCATAGTATCTTTCGTAATAACATTGATGGCTTCTACTAAATCAATAAGAGTATTTTGGATCAAGATTTTTTTGATGTGAACATTCACTACGGGGCTTCCTAGATCCAATTATTTAGATACAATTAACTTCCCAAGCATAAGGCCAACTAGTTGTCCTATAACATTTATGGTGGGGGTATCTTTCATTTTCCTCCCTGGCCTTCTAATGAAATCTTTTTTGATAAACCTATTGAAAATAGGAACATCCTTGAGGGCTTGTAAGAGAGTTATTTTTTTACACAAACTCTTGAGTTATCCTAAAAGTTCGTTCTCTTCATATTTATACATTTTCTTTTCACCTAATATTTCACGATAAGGAGGATTTTGTGGTTGAGGGTAGGAAATATATTATTTCTTAGATTCTACATCTTATATGATCTTTGGTTGATGTTGTAAGATATTTATTGATCTAATATTGATCTCTTGTACTTCTAAGGAATAATTTTGATAAGTTGTTTCACCATTTTACATAGGTTGGACTTGTTGGTTATTTGGATTTAGAGAAGATTGAGCAGGCAAATGAGGTTGTTTTGGAGGATTATTGTTTTGATTAGTGTTATTGGGTTTAGGAGGAGGAGGAATTAATGTAGGGTGCTGAAACTATTGTGGCCTCCATCCTTGTGGAGGTTGAATCTAGTGATGGTTCTTATTTTGTTGCATGCTAGGAAAAGATTGGTATGGGGGAGGAATTGGAGTCCCTAGATATTTCCAAGAATTTTGGTTTGTCCAAGGATATGTATTAACCATGGTTGATGAGAATATTGAGTATTATATGCACCAAAATTTTGAGCAGGATTGAAATTCAAACTTGTTTGGAAGGGTGTTCATGCTTTAGGCCTCCTTTGATTGATGAAGTATAGTGATTCCACATTCTCCTCTGCTCCTCGAAATGTATCTTTCAATAATGGCAAACAAGGATGTTTGTTAGTTGGATGATTTTCTTCAAAAAGACCACAAACATCCATAAGGTCTAGAGGGAACTCATTTCTAGGATGCTTTTTAGTGCATTTAGGAAAATAAACAACCAATTCCTTCTCTAATTCCTCACATTTCATTTGTATTTTCATAGTATCCATTTGCATGACTAAATAATGAGAAATATCATTTTTCATATCTTCTATTAACCCTCCTAATAATTCTTTTATATGGGATATAGGGTTATAAGATTGAGATACCAAACCTCTAATAGTCCAACTGATATATATATCCATTAGATAGGAGATTAAAAGTATCCATCATATATTCTCTTAACCCTCTAAGAAATACAAGTTTGAGTGATTCTTCATCCAAAGTACAATTCTGATTTGTCTTATAGCTTAGTTGAAATCTCTCTTAAAAGTCTTCTAGAGATTCATTGGGCCCTTGTATAATTCTTAAAATCTCATCCCTTGTGTCTCTTGCTCAACAATAGTATTTGTATCTCTCACTAAATATATTTTTCGTTTGATCCCAATTGTGATACTATTTCCCTCCAGACTCATAAACCATCGTAGAGATGAACCCTTCAAGGAAGAAGGACAAATTTTGATCTTATGTTCATCAATAGTATAATCATATATCCTACATAAAACTGCAAACTAAAACAATACAATGTCAATATCATCAAAAATAAGTCCATGAAAACGAGGTAATGAAGAAGGATTAATATTTTTCATCTTCACTTCTCCATTGGATTTCTTAATGGGGAGTTCAAATATATCTTCTTCACCAGCCATATCACTAGGTGAGGGAGATTATCCTTTTGAAATATTTTCAAAATCTCTAGCTTTTCTTTCCAAGAAAATTTCAAGTGTTTCAGTACCAATCTTTGGATTGCTTGGACCTATTTTTGAGGTGGGGGTTTTTGGAAAAAAAATCCCTTTCCTATCTTTAGGTGTAGTCATTCATGAAACTAAAAAGAAAGTGAAAACGATTTTTTTCTTTTATTTTATATAAGGAAAAAGAGTGGGACAAGGAGCTATCAATACTCACATGAAGGGAAAGCACTTCAATTGTTATAATACATAAATTATATAGTGATTCTGACCTTATGACTCAAGTATCCTTTCTACTTATCTAGGTCACACAAAGGAAAGAAAAAAAATGAAAATGATATGCTGAATTTAGCACCTCCCTAACAACAGTGCCAAAACGTGATGGCCATAGGAATAGAAACAATAATATTGTTGTATCCTTGGATTCTTACTTTAATTTTCCAAATTGGGGTTTGTAAAAACGTAATAGATGTTATAGAATGTGCATGCAGTATTCACTTCTCAATAGTAAAGGTATGAGACTGATCAAAGGTTGAAATGCATGAATTGGTGCAGAAATTGAGCTAATAGAAAGAAACTCTAAATTATTTCTTGAAGGAGAACAAACCAATATGAATGTACAATTAATTCTATATTGCAGAAATGAAATATATTCTAATTGTTATCACTGAAATTTCGTCCGCACAGGGTGACAAGAACTCCGCATCATCAACACAGAAAAACAATCATTCATGGCACAAGGATTAACTCCACAGCACAAAAAAAGGGCCAAAACTATACAAAATGGGCTAAAAAATTAAAAAGCGCATCGCGCCCATGGAAAACGCGCGCACGCGTGAAACATCTTCGTACATCGGGCGCATATGCGCGGCTGTGGGGTGCAAAACCCACGCGCCTGCCAAACGGCGCATTTATGAAGCTGGTCGGCCTCCCAACCACTATTGGATCGGCTCCCAAGTCGATTTGACATCAAATCCGAGCTCAATCTACGTGGGGAGGCTGGTCAAAGACCTAAGGGTGCCCTAAAGAGCCCCTTTTCACATTCAAAAGGGGTTGCACAATAGCTCAAAGCTTGGCTATAAAAATCCATGAATGACCATCATTTCTTCAAGGAATTCTTTGTATTGTTATGCTGTTGAGATTACTAGAGGCTCATTCTTTGGTAATTGACATAATCAACACCATTTCATAGGCTTTCCATCTCTCACTAGAGTGGAGAAGCTTGGAGTTCTTCCATTCACATTTTCACCTTTCTTGTAAGGAGAGCAAATCAGTTGAGGGCCTCAAGAGCCTTCCATTGGAGAGGGAAGGGACCCAA